>JAEVLN010000047.1:0-187133 GCA_018350325.1 Globodera rostochiensis
CCGTTTTGGAACTTCGGAAAGAGTGAATGGCTTTTGTTTCATTTGTTTCATTATAAGCAATTTAATATTTACATTTTATCCCTTTTTCTCATGTTTGATTAATTTTGTGGATTTATTTTAGTTAAATTTATTTGTAAATACAGTTTTAATTTATTTCATCAAGTTATTCATTTAAATATGCCAAACAACGAATTTTGTTTTTACTGAAGTAATTATACCCGGCTGTTGAGCTCGTTTTGTAGTTGGAACACAGTCTCATTTCAATCTTGTATTAGTGACAAAGCTTGATAGATGGTCCGTCAAACTTTGAGTCGTGTGGTGGCGAACAAAGTACAAACCGCAGTTTTCGGACGTCGTATTCATGGGCGCGACTTTGTAATGGTTACTCACTTCGAGTATAATTTATTTGTTTATATTTAGTTTCTCACATGTTACAAATAATTTAAGGTATCTCTGATCTAATTTGGGTCCGTGTATAATAAGTATTAGTTTTAATGTTCTGATCACATTGCTTTTACGAGGCTATTTTTCGCGAATCTTCCGAATAAGATATCTTTGAGGGTGTAAATTAAATATTATTAGTAGGTTTTAAATTAAAAAATATGAATTATCTAAAAAAAGTTATTGGAAAATGTATTCATTTTTATTTCTTTCTTTATGTGTACCATAAGTTATATCTAAAATTAATTTTACATATATTTATTTATAAATTTCAAGAAAAATTTAAAAATTATTATAAAGATCTGCGTTAAATATTAATTCAAATATGGTACAAATTTTTATGCATTTTATTATTTACTTGATTTGTGAATTCAAATATTTCTATCCAGTACACCGTGATGCACTCACAATCACATCGTTAATCAATTAAAAATTAATAAAACAGGAAGTTTATTTAATTAAAACTCACCATATTTAAGCAACACAACATTTAATAATAATTTAGCAAAAAATAATGGATTAATACAGTTATATAAACAGCTGAATTAATCAAAATGTTCCTTTTTATATTTTAAAAAAATAATGTGGAAGAAGAATATTGAATTATTGAATAATAATAACTTGATAACAAATTGAATTTAATTTATAAATGTAAATAAATAAACAAAATAAAATAATAAATGTTGAACCCAGTTAGCAAAATAATTTTTTCAAGTATAAAAAAAAATTAAAAAATACCTATACATATTTTCTGGTGATATAAAAGGAAACTAAAGGATTGGCTGTTGTAAGTCTTATATATGTATATATAACATAAAATCAATTATAATGTTATTTACCCAAGAGCACAATAACAAAAAGATAAAAATAACATACTTTGTAAACAAATATTTGAAACATTAAAAAAGAAAAAATGCTAAAAACAAATATAAAATAAATGCTAACGTCTGAATATTTTTTTTTATTCAAAATCAACAAACACGAAAAATGATCAATGTTTTCGCACTGTCGAAGAACGCATAATATAGTCAGACGCCGTAATTTAGCACCTCTTTAGCCAAGCGGTTTTACTTTTATTCAGGGGTCGCCTGCTATTATTAAACCACAACTTTAAAAGAAAAAAGCAACGCAGATTAAAAGCATTAAAAGGGTAAAATATTATTTATGATTTTTAATTGAAAAATACTAATTATATAAAAAAGCTCAATATAAAATCTCAATTATTTAAAACTAAAATAAATGAACTTGCCTATATGATTAAGTGTTTTGGGACTACTTGTTGGCACAAAATTATTTTAAAATAACTAATTAATCTAGACTGTTTGCTATAAACTGTTCACTTCAACATTATCACATAAGCTCGAAGCCTAAGCGTGCCTCGTTAATTTTTATAGGTTTTTAATCACAATCAACCTTAAAACAAGTATTATACAAAATGTAAAACGAGCTTTAAAAAAAAATATAAATAATATAAAAGTAATTATTGCAGCTTAAAAAAAATCTTTTAACTCGATATATTAAATTTTTTGCAAATATAAACAAAAAGGATTTCAATAAAAGAAAATTTAAGATTAACATGAATATCACTTCAAAAAAACAAATAATCAATTTTAAAAAATAAACAATTTTTTTTCTCAATTTCTTCAACAATTGTAGGATAAAAAAATTACATATTGTGACAAATTTATTGTTATATATATAAACAAAGAGTAGAAAAATATAATAAAGGAATTTAATATAAATTTTAATATATAAATCGATTTGCAAGTAAGAAAAAAAAATTTAATTTCAAAGGACATGAAAAGGAAGAGATCTGGATATTAAGATCTAAGGGCAATTTTTAATGAAAAAAAAATTTTTATTATGCGAATAAATCTGCTAAAATGTTTATAGTTAAGGACTAAAGTATTTTTATAAAAATGTTTTAAAGAAAAGAATAATTAAAAGCATAGTACTTAAAAATTAGCGTAGATATTGCTATTCATCATCTGAGTCTGGTGGCACTATAAATCAAAATCATATTTGAAAAATATGATATAATTAAATATTAAAATTTATTCGGAATTGGCATTTGCTTATTTTTCACTAATTTGTAGGTTCTGATGATGATTCTTTAAAATCTTAAATACAGCATTCTTTAAAATTAATTTGAGTTAAATTAATTTAATGGATTTTTAAAAAAAAAGTTTTGAATGATAAATCATATTATCACAATTTTTCCTAGTCAATTTAGCAAAAATTTATTAAACTCATCAATGCTTAAAAATATGTAAAATAGTTCTAGAAATTTTCTTATACATAATGCTTTGGTGAGATGATACTTTTAATTTGCTCAATAAATATTTATTTTTAATATGTAACAATTGAAAAAATACCCAAAAATAAAATTAAGAACTTTAATGCATATCAAATCAGAACTAATTTTTTACCTTATCTTTAAGTACTCCGCGCCGAGCTTTCGAATTTTTAAATTATCTGCAATTTTAAATAAAGGCATAATTTTTAATGGTTTTTGCAAATAATTTTATTTCCCATTCAAATCATATGATGATTTTAGACGCGACAATAACGCAAACTAAAGTAATTGCTATTCATCGCCAATATGATTATCTAAAAAGCTATCTTTTTAACCAACTAAACTTAATTAGTGCAAAATATTTCAGCTAAAATTTGCTTTAGTCTCAACAAAAAAACTTAAATAAACCTCGATGTCTACATCTTAATTAAATTAAAAATGACAGTTCGCTAATTAAAAATAGCAAAATAATCTGTCAAGCAAAATTTTCTGAATGTCGAACCCCGAATTCGAACATGAGACCAAAATTAATTTCTGAACTTGAATTTTTGAAAAAATCCTCATCGGGCCTTTCAAAGATTTTTGCAATTTAGTTGATTATCAATTGAATATGATGAATTACATTCATATTGTTTTTAGCACCGGTGCCACCACCCCCACGAATTGCCGCCGAGCAGCGCACAACAGCAACAAAAGAAGCGACAGCGCGACACAGACCAGGTTTCCGGAGTACGTTTTTAATTTTAACTGATGTTTTAAATCATATTATTTTTCAAAGATTCTATTAAAAATGAAAAAAAATAAATAAAACTATACTGTAAACGAAAAAATACTAACCACAATAAATATTTAATGCTAAAAGTATACAAAAAGGTTTTTCATTCTAATTATTTTTTTTCTGTTATTTTTTTACTTCTTTGAATTTTTTAAAGCTTATTGTTGTTTTAAAACTTTTAATAATTTATACTATTAGTAATTAGGATTTTTATGTTTAGGAAAATACTCCTTTTTACGAAGTTCATTATATAATTTAAATTTGTAATTTACAATTGCATTAATTAATTATTATATCTGTAAGCTTTTAAAAAATAAATTGTATTTTTGGATTATATTTATTAAATTACTAATAGATATTATTTGTAACGAATTTCAACATCGTTTATGCTACAGGAAAAGACATATATACACAAATAATTACATTTGCTGAATTCTTAAGCTTTTTTTGAATTTCATTAAAATATATATTTAAAATAAAATTGGGGTTGTTTTATTGCAATTTGGCCGACGTGTAGTGTAATTATCTTTGCACCAGCCGAACCATCGTCAATTCTCATGCATGACTGACTGACGCGGATATAATGAATAATGAATTTTTAAATATTGTTTTTTTTTTGTATATTTTTTTTGCCTTAATTGGTTATATATTTCTATAAGATATTTGATAAGCTGTTAAAAATATTAAAAATTATTAAATTTTATCTCGATTAATTATTTCATTTCACCCACATAAATGTTTAATATAACATTTTCTTACTTGAAATACCATTATATTTAAATTTTTCTTTTCTTTTGACTATTATATTAGTTTCATTTCAAATGATAGAAAATCAAATTTTATTTTCAAGATGGTTTATTATTTAAAATGCAATCGTTTTTTTTTTAAATAGAATTATTAAAATTTGTATATAAAAATTTTTTAATGCATTGGTGATTATGTAGTATTTAATTTTGAAACAAAATTTAGCTATAATTTTTAATTCTGTAGTGCAAGGCGTGTATCCTGCTGTAATCAAACATTGTTTTTGCGCGGAGTCGAATTATCAATATACTTGCAGCTCATAATATTTATATAACATATTCATAATAATTCTTTACTATATTTTAGAAAAATATAAAATTTTTTTCAAATAATGACGCATTCTATTATCACTCAGTTCGTGGTAGTTGATTAAAAGTTATTTAATTAATAATGTGCGGCATAGAAGAATAGTCAACACGAAGCACCTTTATAAGAAAATGGATTTTCATATTACTACAAATTGTATCGTTTTGGTATTGATATTTTATGAATTTTATATTATTAGGTTTTACGCTTTATTTTGACTTTATTCAATCAAACAAAAATAATTTTTTACGCGTATTTTTTTATAACTTTTAAATACTTGATCTTGTTATTTGTTTTATGGCGAGGGGAAATGATGTCTATAAAGAAAAATTAACAGTCGAAGCAAATAACTGAAATGTTTATATGGGATATAATAGCCTGCATATTTTTATTTTTGGTTTTAATGTTTATTATTCTTTATAGCCTTTGGAAGCAGAACTTTATTCATCCATCTTAAACTTTTCAAGTTTTTTTAAAAACATTTAAAAAAAATTTTCATAAATGTGTCCACTTGGATGGATGCGAAGACTTGGAAATAGTATAAATTTTTTATTGCTTTCTTTACGGCAGAATTTAAATGAAATAAGTCTATAAGGTTTTGCTATTTTTTATTTCTTGCATAAATATTGAAAGAAATTTTTTAGTTAGCGATATCAATGTTTTGCCTCACTTTTTAAATGTTGCTTAATTGGTTTCGTACATTTCCTCCCTTTTTTTGATATTAATAATTTTTTTTTATTATGTTTAATGCTAATTCGATTAATGTTAAGACTGATTATTTCATTTTCATGATTTAGTTATATACGATTTAATATAATTTAAATATTAATTTGTATAAATTTACCTTGTTTCAGGACATTGTTTATTCAAAACTGATTTTAAGAATCGCTAATCTTTATAAGCAATAATTCGGTGTTTATTCTGAGCCATATTTTTAATTTGTATTACTTTCATAAGATCATGGTTATAATTTTATTATAATCTTTGTGATTTGAATGCTGAAGCTATTTCTCTGTTTTTCTTAAAATAACGGGCTTTCAGAAAATAATAAATTTAAATCAATCGTTAACGTAATAGTCATTTTAAACACTGTTTATTTTTGTTTTTGATTATTTATCTTTTAATTTGGTTGAATTATTGTTACGAAACTAAAATTTCAATTCAATTCATGTTTTTTTAATCTTTTTGTTACCCTAATGATCTTTGGAAGATTACTTTTTATTGCCTTTATATTTATAAAATTAGACTTTTGCAGCAATTCTAAACTAAAAATAAGCAAAAAAATTGTATAACTTAAATTTATTATTATTATCTTAGATTAGCTTAAATTTGCGATTGTAGAGATTAAAACATTGAATTATTTATGTGTGAATATTAATATTTACGTATTTTTGTTTATTGTTTTTTCGCTTTTCAACTAACATTCCGAAATCTTCCAACGTTAAGCCTATTAAAGTGCATTACATCTCTTATCAAACCATAATAGACATGATTTAATCACTAAATAAAAAGGTATTTTTTTTAAATTAATAAAAATTTAATATCTTATATAAGTATAAGAACATTTATTTAAATTTTTTTAGTGTATTATTTAATTTGCAATTTGAATAGTAAATTGCCGGCATGCACTTCGCTTAACCTTAAGATTTGCCTTAGTTTGTTGTACTTCGGAGTAATAAGCATGCCTTGATCACTTTTCGTTAATTGATATAATTTGTAAAATTAATCGATATTCTTAAATAAAATTTTATGCTGTGATTGAGGTATTCTCTAGATTTTTTTGTTTTATTACATATTTTGAAATTTAAAATAACATTCACTTGTTTTATTTTTAGCAAATAAAATATTTTCTTTAAACATACCTAATGATTTGATAATAGAATAATTTTTTTTTTTATTTTGATACGTTATTAGCACATATTTTTATCATACTTTTTATTTTTTAATTTAAAAAATGCTGCTTTTATATTATATTTGTTTAGCCTACTTTTTTGAAAATGCAAAGCTTAATATTTTTTTATTTTTTTCGCACTAAATATTAAAATTAATAATATATTAATTTACAAAATAAATCATTTCCCCAAAGAATTCACTAATTGGTAAAATAGTCAGGGCTTTATGCTCGTCTCGTGGTTAAGCGCTAAACCGTGGTTAACAACGTAAACCACGGTTATAATTCAAAAAGGTATTCTCATCTTTTTATTGTTAGCCATGGAAGGCTTAACCATGGTTCCGCTAACCATGGGTTGTTCTTTTCTTATGCTTGTCTTCCAATTATTAACCACGGGTAACGGAATGTTAACCGTGGTAACCCTATGCTCAGCTAACCGTAGTTTATTTTTTCATAAGTGTTTTTAACCATAACCTCAACTCGAAGCGGGGTTAAGGATTTATTCTCTGCGCTCAGTTGGAGGAATGGGACATTTAAGCGCCCGCCGCCTTAAACCGCGGTTTACTTCACGGTTGCCTTAAACCATTTTCAATCTCGCTCATGGATCTTTGCTTTGTGCGGGTCTAGGCTCAGGCTGTTTGGCACGCCCCTTGTACTTGATATTAATTTTTATGATGTTTAATATTTTCTGATTTTTAACCTTTTATGTGCCGGTTAATAAGAACGCATTTTACTTATTCATATATAATGACCAATATTTTTGTGCAATTTTGGTGTACGCTTCCTTCCGTATCTTCACCGTGTTACACTTTGTTGAGCAGGTACTCCACCTTTTCATTGCGTCCCTGTACTTGCTAAGGCCTTCTACAGTTAATGTGACCACAACATGTTTTCTATGCTCGGTCCCTACGCTCGAGTGAATAATGGGTGATTTGTACTAGAGACCGGTCGAGATCGGGATCCCGATTAAATCCCGTCTCGACGCAATCCCGAAAATTCCCAATCCCGAACAATTCAAAAAAGGCTCGATCGGGTTCCCGATGCCGGGATCCCGATTAATTTGGCGCAATCCCGACTGAATCCCGATCCCGTCCGTTCTCTAAAATTTTCCCCCGAGATGGACGTTGCGCGAAAAGTGCAAAAAGGGCGTTGCGCGAAAAGTGCAAAAATCGTCATTCACCAAAATTACACTAACAATCAGAGACCGGGCCTCATCAGTACAGAGTCTCTGCTTGTCAAACGGCAACCGACTGGAATTGTACCTTTGTAAATGACTATTGATATAAGCTGTTGGAGCCTTCAGCAAGCTCATGCCGTATAAATAAGCACCTGTATATTTTGTTTAACAACAGTGACTCTGTACTGATGAGGCCCGGACTCTGATTGTTAGTGTAATTTTGGTGAATGACCATTTTTGCACTTTTCGCGCAACGTCAGGGCACCATACAGGGTGCGTAAGTTCCCGCACTTTTTTAGTTTTAATTTTAGGGTCTAAACATCTTTTATTTCAAAAAGCTGAGTTCAGAAATGGATTCTTCAGAGTTTTTTAGGCTAGAAAACAAATAGAAAAAGTTATTTTCTCCCAGAAAAAGAGCCATTTAACAAATTACAAGCCCTCAAAAATGCCCAAAAATTACTAGCATTTAGTCGCGACTTTTTTTTGGTCATTTTGTTCACTACATACTCAAGCGGTGGTTTCAGTGCCCCAATTGCTCTAAATCTGGTAGTTTGAAGCCTTTGCTCTTAAAATAACCACAATAGACATCCATAGAATTCATACCCTTTAAGTGACTTGGCCAAATGTCGTTATATTAAAAGCCTTCAAACCAAATCCTAAAAAATGCTAATTTTATTTTTGAGCTATGAGCGCGAAAATTGACAAAAAATTTCAAGATTAGCTGCAAGGGGTCGTAATTTGAGTAAAAGAAGCCGATTTAAAGCGTTTGACCTGACAAATCAAGTTAAAAAATGGTCCCATCCTGTTTTTATAATACACCTTTTAATAATAAACAACTTATGAATAAATTAATTTTACAGATGCGTTAATAAATTTTTTTAATAATAAATGAGTGTTTAAAAAATTATATATATAAATTAGTATACATAGTGCATAATAAGAAAATGAAGAAATTTTATTTAGTCCTTTTATATTGATTTTCATTTTTTAACTTTACTATGTGTTCATTTTTATAGTATTTTACAAAAATTTCACATATTATAAATGGTTTTTTTATTATAATTTTTTTATTAATTAAAAGGCACTAATTTGTAAGTGCATTGAACTACTTTGGTCGATTTTTTTTAATATATTTTCACATTTTAACTATTTTAGTTAACAGATCCTTTTGGTTTAAATTGGTTTTTTGAATTAAAAATTTTTTGCTTATTTTATAATAGTATTCCTTTTTGTAGGATTAAAATAATATCCGCAGACACGTCGCCACGATAGTGTGTGGCTTTTCCGACAGTTGTTCTCAAACTCTTTTTCGTTGAGACGTGGGCTCTCCCATTCAATCCGAAGTCGTAGGTCAGACCTGCTGTAGAGAATTCGTAAGGCACCGGAAGAGGGGAACCGCCCATTTATTTTATACTTTAATTTTTAAATCTTAGCTCAGCAATCATGGCAATAATTAATTAAAAAAAAGAGTTTCTTTGGTATACCGTTTTTATAGAACACAATATGCATTTGTTTTTTATTTATATATCTTGGTTACAATTTTTGATTTAATAAAATATTACATACCTATATTGTTTTATTAATCAGAATTTTTAATAAATTAAATTTTTAGTAGGTACTGTATAGGTCAACTAAGCTTAAGATCTTTTCTGTTGTAATTCGCTTACACGTCCTTTTGAGCAGCTCAAAGACTAATATTATTCTTTTATTTGGTGTTTTACAGTTGATAGGTAGGTTAAAAGCTTAATTAATTTGTTATTATCTCTTTTTATCTCATATACATTCTTTTTATTTTTCGTTTTCCCGAATATAATCAAAAATTATAAATATTTTTGCATTATTATTTATTTTATTTTTATGCTTATTTTGATATTTTTTTCATGTATAGGAGTTGACGTGATACTGCCCAAACTGTTTTAATTTTATAAAGAACTTGCATTTAGCATAGTTTGTTTTTAACGTTCCACATTTGGTTCCTTTATTTAAGTTTTTAAGCTATTTAATAAAGTTAACAAATATAACTGTTGCATTTGAAGCAAATTAGGGTTAATTGTTAATTAATACTTGTATTTCATTTATTTTTCCGCAAAAAATTTAAATAATCAAATTAAGGCCAAATAGAGGCATAATTGTGAGGCGTTTAATGTCCGCCGCAATGTCATGCTGATTGTTTTGCGCATTGTAAACGAGCGTCTAAGGCGGTTGCACTTAAAGTCCAACCGCTAACATTCAGATACGACATTGCAAAGATGTTGGAAAAATAATTGATGCTTACTGTGAAATTCCAATTTGCAATTCCTAATTAAATAACCTGGCGAAAGTACTTAGCAGCAAGCTGCTGCGGATGGGCTTGCCGTTTCCTTACGCTTTAGCTTTTATTAAGCTTCTTGTTAAAATATCCATTTTAATAAATGTACTGAACCGTTTTCAACTAAATTATTAAGCATAACTTTATGCTGAATACTGTTTGTTTAATTTATATTTAGATTTTTTTATTAGTTGTTTTTCCATTTTGTTGGAATTTATTCTCGGCTCTTATTATTATTGACTCTAACAAGAAATGTTTAATATTTTTTATGCATATTTGTATCCCATTTTCTTTATATCTCAAAGTTGTTTTACTTAGTAGATATATTTACCGAAGTTTATTATCATTATGTATTCTTCATATTACATTTTAGCTGAGCACAGTCTCATTTCAATCTTGTATTAGTGTCAAAGACTTGATGGATGGTCCATCTAACTTTGAGTCGTGTGGTGGCGTACAAAGTTCAAACCGCAGTTTTCGGACGTCGTCTTCTCCAGATTCATTGCGCGCGGCTTTGTAATGGTTACTCACTTCGAGTATAATTTATTTGTTTATATTTAGTTTCTCACTTACAAATAATTTAAGATATCTCTGATCTAATTGGGTTCCTTGTATAATAAGTATTAGTTTTAATGTAAACTGATCACATTCCTTTTACGAGGCTATTTTTTGCGAATCTTCCGAATAAGATATCTTTAGGGTGTAAATTAAATATTATTAGTAGGTTTTAAATTAAAAAATATGAATTATTTAAAAAAAAGTTATTGGAAAATGTATTCATTTTTTATTTCTTTCTTTATGTGTACCATAAGTTATATCTAAAATTAATTTTACATATATTTATTTATAAATTTCAAGAAAAATTTAAAATAATTATTATAAAGATCTGCGTTAAATATTAAATTCAAATATGGTACAAATTTTTATGCATTTTATTATTTACTTGATTTGTGAATTCAAATATTTCTATCCAGTACACCGTGATGCACTCACAATCACATCGTTAATCAATTAAAAATTAATAAAACAGGAAGTTTATTTAATTATTTAAACTCACCATATTTAAGCAACACAACATTTAATAATAATTTAGCAAAAAATAATGGATTAATACAGTTATATAAACAGCTGAATTAATCAAAATGTTCCTTATATTTAAAAAAAATAATGTGGAAGAAGAATATTGAATTATTGAATAATAATAACTTGATAACAAATTGAATTTAATTTATAAATGTAAATAAACAAACAAAATAAAATAATAAATGTTGAACCCAGTTAGCAAAATAATTTTTTCAAGTATAAAAAAATTAAAAAATACCTATACATATTTTCTCGTGATATAAAAGGAAACTAAAGGATTGGCTGTTGTAAGTCTAAATATATATGTATATATAACATAAAATCAATTATAATGTTATTTACCCAAGAGCACAATAACAAAAAGATAAAAATAACATACTTTGTAAACAAATATTTGAAACATTGGGATACTGCAATTCAAAAATATTTTTTTGAACTTTTGGGCAAGCCCCCAAAGGGTTTATCCAAGTACCTTATCCACCTTTGCTAGCATCCTCCCCAAAAACCGCTCACCAAGGAGACTTAACCCGAGCCCTTCAGCAAATTCAAACAAGAAAATTATAGTGTGCAACAGCTGCTTCGAAAAGGCTATAACGTAAGGGGTACGGTTCCCTCACTACAACAACTGGCTAAGCTACAGCCGTTGTACAATTTAACTGCTGAATACTCCGAATTACAGCTTATCGAAGCATTGTATCATCTTAATTAGCCTATTTGTTTTTGTAAGTGCACCGGATCTACCGAAAAGCAATGTTTGGTCTTATATAATGAGCCATATCCCATCTATGTTTAAAGGAAAAAAAAAAATGCTAAAAACAAATATAGCTAAATGAATATAAACAAATAATAAAGTAGTCACTTCAGAGTCATCTACCCGGATAAAATATTTTTTTAAAAATGATTAACCCCGAAAACGTAGTAAAACATTAAGATAGCTTTCAATTTCTTATTAAAATTTAATAAGTGCGTAGAATTGCATAATGTTAATTGGCTTAATAAGAATGGTATGCCTAATGCAAATATAAACATTATATTATTAACGACTTGGTCGAAGCCTTAGGGCGCGTAAAACTAATCTTAAAACCCGGCTCCTGGAAGAAAAATTTAATTGTTATGTGTACCCAGAGGAAAAATAAATAATTTTAAGGTATATTTATTAAAAAATAGATTGATAATTATGATTTATTTTATACGTATAAAAGCTGCTATCTAAAATTAGGATTATTTTATATTCCAGCACACATAAAGATTTTTAACCATTTTAGCAATGGATGCATACCCAAAATAATCTAAACTGTCTCCGTTGGAAATAATAAATTCAAATTTTTAAATATTTAAAATAAACAATTTCAAACTCAAATTAAAACAAATTAAATTACCTCAGGAAAAACATAAATTCTATAAAAATTTTTTTATATTTAATTAATAATTCTGCTAAAATGAATTTTTTTCAAATCACTTAAATCGAAGAATTTCTTAGATTTTGCTATTTTACAACTTTATTCAATTTTTTTTTTTATAGGTAATTTCCTGATAAATAAATCAATGTTTTTTTGATATTTTTGCAAAGTTTTTTGTATTTCTCATTCGTTTCGTCATGTTTCACCGATTTGGCCGGCTAGTCCCATTTGGGACCTGGTCATTGTTATTAAAATTCAAGGCCGTATTGCTTGGAACATGTCCTTAATATTTTGTAATTAACCCTGCTAATTATTCTCAAAATAAGTCATTTAAAAATATGTGAAAATTTAATTGCTTTAATTTTTATTCATTAAATATTAATTGTCATTAATTTTGAATATTTATTTACCCAAATTGAAATTTATTTTCATTTATTGTTTTTGACAAAATATGTTTTTTACTATATTTAATGGTATTGAATTATTTCTATTTTAAATTGTAAATTTCTAAATGTTTGATTTATTTAGTTTATTTCGTTATTTGATTTTTCTTTAATTATCATTAAATAATATTTTACTCGACCACATAGATTAGGCATTGATGGGCCGATTCGAGCTCGCTGCAAGTTTTGCACGGTTGATGCGTGCAAGAGATCGCATTCAGCCGTTTAAATCTAACTTTGTCATTAGCTTTAAGTGCTTGATTTTTTTAATAAAAATTTTGAATTTGTCCAGTATCTTAGAGTATTCCCATCCCTTGTCCATGCATTGATATGTAGGTGCCACGATGTTAATACGAGAAAACTCTTATTCAATTAATTGTAAATTTCACAAAAAATTTCATTTTTATTTGGGTTAAGATATTAAATAAAATTATATCTTTATGTTGTTTAGTAGATGATTAGATTTTCGTCTTTTGTTTATTTTAATAATATTTAATTTTTGTTTAATAATATTGGCATTTTATAATATAAGGCAAGGTTTAATTCAAGGTTTAAATCAATTAAATTTGTTTAGATTAAAGTAATTAAGTTTTTAATAAGTAAACGAAGCAACTAAATTTTATCAACTTGATCAAATACCTTTTTTAGTAAATTAAACAAAAAAATTTCGCACTTTTCTGTCACCCTCGGCTGCACATCCTATTCGTTTTAAAATTTTTCTAATCAATTAATTTTTAAATGTTTATAATGTAATACATTAATAATGTTTTTTTCTACTATGAAATAAAATATTACTTTTAAGTTTATTTTATTAAATTGCATTTTAGGTTTATGTTTAGAGTAACTATTTAAAGTTGTTTAACAGCCTGTTTGTGCCTAAAATGAGCATTTGGCCGATAATCAAAATTTCTCTAAAGGCGACGGATTCATCAAAGAAGATTACTTAATTGTGATATTAAAAATATTTTTTTTATTTTTTATAAATGCTAATATGCCGATTTTTAAAAGTTTAAAGTTTTTAAAATAAATAGCAACGGCATGCAGTGCGTTTAAAAACATTTGGTGGGACCGAAGACGGATGTTGACGGCCCTATATTTACTTTAATGGTGCGTCAGCATGTTTTTTATGCCTATTCTTTACTAATTCATTTGAGCTATTGAACATAAAGTTTAATTATTATTTTGATTTTACAACTCTAATCGACTCGGGATTTTTTTTAAAATCATTTACTTGCGTTTTAAATTAATTTTATTTGTTCATTATTATTATTTATTATAATTTTTGTTTAACTAATACTTTTAATTTGTACATTTAAAGAATTAATAACCACATTTCCTGGTTTACTTACTTCCATTCATTTAACCTTTGGCCGTTATTTATTTTATTAAATATTATTGTATTTTAACGACCGGATCCAATTTATTTTAGAATTATAATCTTGTCGTAATATTATAGTCTGTATATCCGTTTTTGGGTTGAATTGTTTCAGCTGTAAACTTTCTTTTAAAATTATTCATTGTGTAGTTAGACCATAGAATTAACAATTTTGTTTTTAGTCAAATGTTTTTGAAATTTCGAAGCAAAAACTCTCATTGTTGACGCCCAGCTATACATTTGGCAGGAAACCTTATATTTTTTGTATTGAGCATCTTTTTGTAATTATTTTCTTTTTTAAATTCATAAATTAAAATTAAGTTTTATAAATATTTATGCACAAATGAAACCTGTTGTTAGGTTGTCATTTGGTGTGATTCACGGACAATGTCTTAATTTAGGCATGAATTGTACCGATTCGTGCGGTGTTACCTATTTTCCGTTTTGAGTTTTTTATGTTTATTTACTTTGGGTTTATAATATGTTGAGGATTAAATAAAAGTGCTTTGCGATTGTTCCATTTTTAATTTTATTAAAAAAAAAAGTAAGTTTTCATCAGGGATTGGATTTTTAAGCACTAAAAATTGCAAACTAAAATAGACACTAAACGCTAAAAATAGGCACTAAAAGTCATATCTTAGTTTTGCTTAAATTTCTAAATTATAAAACAGCTAAATTCTTAACGGTTACTAAATCTAATTTTGGCCAAAATCTTCTTAATTTTAGGCTTTTTAGTCTAAAAAAATCAATTTTAAGACACATTTTCTGCAAAAAAGGAAAACTCGTTCTTTAATATCAGCACCGGCTGTCTTTTTATATAAAATACCAACCCCGTATTTAATATTTATAAATAATAAAAGTTAATTTAAATCATGTGTTCACATTATCTTTGAAGCATAATACTGATTAAATTGATAACATATATTTTATCATCAAAGCACGATAATTAAACTATAAAAATTAATAAATTATTATTATTATTGGCAAGTATGACCTTTATGATTTGTTAAATAAATTATTAAAGTTAACTTATTATATTATATCTTTTTTGTTTTACTCGACAAAAAATATACGATAAATACATTTTATGAGCTTGTCCCACTGATCGAGATGTGAAAATTATTGATTATTGTTGTTTTTTGCTCTGATATTTATTGAATGTTTGTAACTTTATAGTATATAATTAAATTTAAAACTTTAAATTTATTATTTTCAATGGTGCCAGTTTCGATTAACAGGTATGCCTATTTTATATCTTTAAGGCGAAGCTGAGCTTGCCGCTAAACACTCTGCGACTCGTTTTTTATTGTGAACGATTGGTTCGGTAGTGATCATATAAAAGCTGCGCATATGTTTCCGCAATTACTAATAATCTAAAAAATAAACTATTACTAAGCCTAAGACAAAAACACTCAAATATTTACCATCGCTTGGTAATTTTTGTTAAAAAACAAAACGTTGAATACAATTTATTAGGTTTTTAATAATTTTCTAGCAACTTACATTCAACGTTTACGATTATGCAAAATAAATTAAATCTTGACATTACATTAGTTTGAGTTAATTCAAGTAAAAATGCTAAAAATAAAAAACAGTTTTAATGGCATTGGCAAATTTCGTGGAGGTAATCAAATAAAAAGATGCACTTAAAAAAATGAATTAAAGTGAATGATTAAAATTGAAAATATGCATTATAAAAGATTAGTTCGGCTAAACGATCAAACCGCATTCATTTGCTGTATATCTGTTATCGAATCCAAAAATCGAAATAGCAAATAAAAAAGGAAAAACTTCAACTAAATCGAAGCATTTAAATATAAAATATTATATAAAAAGTCTTAAAGCAATACGAATTATAGACTCAGAGCAAATATAATTTTGTAAAAATTTTAAAGCAATAAACAACTGCTAACAAAAGTTAATAAATTGCGAAATCATCTGCAATTAACGCTATAAATAAAAATTATAAAATAAATATTAAAAAAGACCAGTATATTAACAATGTCGAGAACAATTCGGTGCTGATGCCGTTTATGGATTAATCTTAATTATCACATAATGTCGCACAAAATAAAGGTTTATATGAACGAGAACTTAAAAATTAATTCATATAAAAGCCACCCGTTTAAATCCTAAAACAAAATATAATTTTTTATTAACCAGGAATAATTTGTCAATGTAAAAAATTTCGTACAAAATATTTTAAAATATAATTTGTAACGCTCTTTGATTCCTCTTTAGCTGAAGATCTTAGCGCAACTTTTTTGTTTTATTTTTTGAAATATTTTTTCATTTTTGTTATTCAATTATGAATTTGTTAAATATTCAATGGAATTTAATTTAAAACAATGTTTTTGAGCCAGCTGCCGGGCTCTGTCGATTGCTCAGGGCCACTTAATGTGATAAAATAAAGTAAAAAATTTTATAAGACTTAATATTTATATTTGTAAAAATCTTAATTCCCTATGGCTTAAAAGGATAAAAAATTGGCTACAAATATAATTTGTGAAAACTCAATATATAGAAATTCTGGACCAATTTACTATTAATAAAGTAACTAATTAAATAATAATAGCAAATAACCTATTTAAATAAAAACACTTTAACTTTTTTAAGTACACGTTTGAATAATTTTTTTTAATATAACATTTTATTTGGTTTCTCTTCTTATTAGAATCTATTCATATTTCAGCTTATTTCAATATACGCAAATTAAATTTTATTTTTAGACATTATGCCTAAGAATATTAAATGTCTGATATAAGTTCCCGGCATCAATTTATTTAAGGAAATTAAAATTTAATTCATTTACAATCTATGCACCACAAAATTATTAAAAACACAGTATGAAGTTTTGTAAAATCAATTGATTAGGATGATTATATATATTTTAATTAAATGGATTTTAATTTATATACCTATAAAAATTTGTTATTTTGCCCGATTATAATCAAAGTATCTGCAATTTTACAAATTTAATTTTTGTTATTATTTTTTATTTTACCGCTTGTTTGTATTTTCTTGAACAATTGATTTTTCCGACATCCATAAAATTATTGAATTAACTGTATACGCGCAGCATTAAATTAATTTAATTCTGATATCTGTATTTAAAGTATAGTATAATTTTTGCAATTTTAAAGAGTTCGTTTATATATTTCTGCTTCAACCTTTTAAACATAAAACTTAAGTGAAAAGCGACACAGGAAAGTTTGTATTTGTATATTTTGACAACAATAATATTTTGAGCAGATATTCCTTTTAGTTTATTTAAAAATTGAAAAGCTTGAAAACAGCAATATAAGTGATAAATACATATAAAAAATCCATTTATAAAATCAAGACTAATTGAGGTTTATTTTAATCATCTGATAACTAAATTTATAAATATGTCACCAAATAAAGCTGACTGAACTGGGGCATTGTTTTAGCTTCATCATTTTATCTTTGCAGAATTTTTGACTAATTAATTTATTTTATTATCTTGCAGTTATTTACACTTTAATCTTATTTCACTATTTTTTGATTTCCCTGTTCAGGCTTTTAAATTTTTTATTTTTGCTTAATAATGAATAGGGTATTTTTTATTTATTTTCAATTATGGGGCGAAATATTTGTCTTTTGCTCTTCATTTTATATCTATATATTTAGTATTACACTAATACTCGCAGTTTCAAATATAATATGGCAACTTTAAATTAATATTGCGTCTGGCATTTTTATGTCGTTTTTAAATAATATTTCAACTTTTGTTTGCATATTTATTATATCAATTTTTATTTTACTTACTAGCTAGTGACAAAATACGACTCGCTAATTCGTCAATTTCTTTGGCTACTACCCTTCTCACGACGCCAACATTAATTCATCGAACGCGTTTAGTTCCTTAGCGTTGGTTTCCTCTAATAAATTTTGTGTTTTTTAATATACTAATATTTATGAAAATTATGAGTGTTTAAATATATTTATTAAAAATTCGTTTATTATTCCTCGTTACGCATTGAATGCTTTTCATTAAGTTCAGAAAGTGCAAGACTTAAAATCCACTCTATAATACCTTCGTTGATTTAATTTTTTTTTGTTTTTAACAAAAAAGTGGCCTTATACTTGGATTTACTAACATGTATTTGGCGCTTCTAATCGCTTTATACACTTTTATATTTTTGTAGTCAACTATTTTTATGAGTGATTTAATAAAAAAAAATGTTATATACATTTATAATTATTTAAAGCTGCTTTTAAGAAGTTTTTTTTACACGGTTTAAACTCATCTAAATCATTAAATTAATCGTGTATTTGAACACTTTCGTGGCCCTGCATGCTGTCTGCTGTCGCGGACAGTGCCAAATTTTATTACAATCGATTATGTGTTAATTGGTTTTATCTTTCGAAAAAATCCAGGATTACATTGTTTTGAAAATTAGATATTTAAATCTGCTTAAATATATCAACGCTGTAATAATGAATTTTAAAATTACGATATTAATTTGCTTTTAATCTTCTTATCATAATTTTTAAAAGTTTTTTTATTTTTTGAACTTAAGTCATCTTCATTTTCAATTATCGTGACCTGAAAACATCCGCGCGTTTTAAATTTGTTTTATGTAGTTATTATTGTATTTAGCATGTTACAATTTTTTAAAAGCGGCTTTTAGCAATCGATTATTATTAAAATTAATAAACTAAAGGAAAATATTCATTTAAGTATAAATATGGCGAATAAAAACTACTAATATCATGATATAATTCAAAAATTAATAATAAAATAGTAAATATTTAAAAAATAAGATAATAATTGTATTAAAATGAGTAGGGCTCAAAGTTTCAAAATATAAAGTGGTTCGAGGCAAATAAAACCCAAAGATGCTGCCGAACGAAGGGCTGAAACGCAATAATTATATTGTTTTTAACGCAATAAAAATATATTTAGAAACAATTGTATTTCAAGTGTTAAAGGGCAAAGCGCAAAAAATTAATTATTCATAAAAAATTTTAGAAAGAATTTTGTATGAATAAAACTATACATAAAATTAAAACTAATAAAAACTTACAGAACCGGGGTGTAGAGACCACGGACAACGCCAAAGATAACCGGAATCAGTACCTCAATTTGAAATAAGAATAAACCAAAATTTTTGGAAGAAACGAGTTTTGAAAGTTACACTAAAAAATTTTGGTACCGAAAACCGAAAAAGTACCGACCGAACCTTTTGGCCGATCACTAATAAATAATAATAAACAATTCAAGCAAAATATTATAAAGATCATTCTAGTTAAAATAAAAAAAAAAAAATTATAAACAAACTTTAAACCGGCTTTAAAGGTAAGGCCATATACTGTAATGATATTGGAGCACTCCTAGGATGCGCTAGACCACTAATATTTGAAACCGATATGAAAGCAAAAAAATAAAAACAAATTGAAATGAAAAAATATTTATATTTTTAAAAATTGTATCTAAAATATTTATTGATACGAGAAACAAATATTATATGATATAGAATAAAATAAGAATGACTTTATTAAAAATATCGCAGTCTAAATAAGTTAGACAACGTCTGAACCGCTCTTCAAATATTTAATGTTGAAGATTTACTCGCCACTTCAGCTTTAAAAGTAAACGAATTTCCAAACAACTTCAATTTCCTTTATTTATTTTTTATTAGCTAATATTTAATGTTGGCTTTAACATTCATTGCATATATTTACAATAATAAATAGGTTAAAAAACAAATGGAATAAAGGACTGCGAATATTGCTTTTAAAAATGGGCTTATAAAACAAAAATCAGTTGAACTTCAAACTCTCGCTCAGGAAAACCGAAGCTTACGTCTCGGAGAAAGATGAACATATTGCCGGGGATATTAGTCAAGAACAAATCAGATAGGTTGTGTCGTTTAAATTAATAGTGATTTTTTTGTTTAAAAAATCCCTAAATATTATTATAGTTAAATGTAAAAAAGATCTACCCTCGCTAATTTAATGACACCTTTCTAATTAAAAATTTTAACTTACAACATTAAAATATTGAATAAACATCAGTATTTACTTGTCTCAAAGAAAGTTGCTTTAAATCGTTATAATCTGTGGCAGACATAACAAAAAGCCTATATATAATCTTTTATATAAAACCGAAATAATATACAGATTTATCATTAAATAAATGTTAAACATTTTATTTCTAGCTCTAATTAAATATTATTTAAACAATTTATTTTTTGATAAACAATGTTTAATAAAAATAAGAAGGTACATGTCTTTGTGCATTTCATGCTGCATCTTATCAGTGACATCTGTTACAAGAGTTGCCTTTTCACGTCTTTTATAAAGCTTATGTAGGCTTGAATGTACGGAAAAATAAATTAAATCATAACAAGTCTATTAACGGAAATGTCTTATGGCTTAAAATACTCTTTATCGAGAGTATGCGCCATTTTGGATACGAACAAATCACACGCGGCATGCTTAAATTAGCCGACATTGGTGATAACAATATGCTAATACCCAAATAATATCTAATATTATTTTAAAAATCTTCAAAATAAGGACAAAAAAATAATCTTGTGATAACGTTTTTTAAAATGTGAAGTTCGTACAAAATTTCTTACTTAGAAAGATTAAAACAAATGATTTGTTACAAAATATAAAAGGAATATTCAACCATCTTATTTAATTTCAATCATTACATAATTTAATTAAATCACCTTTTGAAAATAATGTAGCTATCAATAATTAAAATACAATTAAAATGAATTTTTTTCAATGCAATAAAATATTAAATTACCCATTAAATAAAAAATTCAATTAACAGCACAAAAAATTTAGTTGATTAAGAAAATTTATGAAAAATTTGTATGATTATATATTATATAAATATCGAGAAATTAAAAAATAGCAACATTCACCATAAGTAAATTTATAAAACGCCCATTTTTACCTATCTTTCAGGTTTTCGCGCACCATTTTTGAGTTCCCAAACATGTTTGGAGGAGATGTAGCTGTGCCTTGTCTGCACAAACTTATTAAATAAAAACTATTAATTGATTAACCAAAACAATAAATTAAAAGCATTAATAAATGAAAAATGTTCAAAATTTATTTAAACTTATATAAGTAATGAATAGACTTTATAAAAAAATAACTAACTTAAACGTTAAAAATTTTTTGTAAAAAGATTTATGGACGCGGGTGCAAGACGTCGCCCATGCTTGGTGACAGGACAAAGCCCATCGAGTATAAAAATATAATAAGAATTTTTCTAATGATTTTAGCTTCCGAAGTTTAATTCATAATGGTAACTACTTATAATAATAGGAAACCTTTTTTCGCTCACAAATTAGAGCAAAAGAAAAAATGAAATCAAATTTGGTAAATTATTTTTTAATTCGGCTGAAATAATCAATTCCTGCAGAAGAATCATTTACATAAACTCAGTTCAATTAGACATGAAGCACGAAAATCAAGTAGAATGAAAAACTTAAAAAATATAAAATTATTTTCGACCTGGCAGTAAACAAACAAAAAAAATTATTAAAAAAAGTTTAAGTTAGCTAAAATTATGGGAGGCCAGGCAGAGGAAATCCTGTTTTGTGGGTCATCTGTGTGCACAATTTTGACCTGAAAGATGCCAGACCAATTGCCGAAAGATTAAATTAAATAAAAGAAATCGACTCTAAGTCGCAGCCAAATGTAAATAATGGCTGTTTTTGTAGAGTTATTAATGAAATTTAAAATTATAAATTTTTAAAGAAAACATTCGTATTTTTTTAAAAGATTATGCCTTATTAGTTCTATTTGCGTTTTTTCATTTCCAGGTTTTCGGTGCCTGCGCGGAATACACAAAAACAGTCAATAGTTAGCACATAAATCTTTAATTGGTATTTTGAATGCTACCAATAAGCAAAAATTTATAAATAATTTTATTTCATTTATAATTCTTATTAAATGTTCTAAATATTTAATGTTTTGTATAATTTTTATATCCACCAGCGAGAATATCGCCGTTGGGAATATTTTAATTTTTGACTTATTTTTTTGGCAGAATCAAAAATAAACAATTTGATGAGCAAATTCAGGTCATTTAGCCTCAGATGAACAGCATCGGTAATATCGACAATAGAGAAAGGGGCAAATTTATAAATAATTAAATACATTTCATTAAATTTTAATTTCTTGTCATAAAATGAAAGTTTAATAAAATTTGCTACAAATAATTTCACGAATTGCTAAAAATCGCACTTGATGCACATCGATCCTTCGGTGGGCACTGTAAGATCTTCGTCCACGGCACATTTTATTAAAAAGAGAGAGTCAGACGGTTAGAGTAATTTGATCATCAACGCACCCCATCTAATAATTTTTTAGTTACTTTTTTGAAAATTTTATTTTTTGAAATTTAATTTTGTAATTTACAATTGCTAAATTAATTTATCTGTAAGCTTTTTAAAATTAAATTATATTTTTGGATTATATTTATTAAGTGGCTGATAGATATTATTTGTAACTAATTTCAACACCGTATTATGCTATAATTATTTTTCCAGGAAAAGACATATATACACAAATAATTATATTTGCTGAATTCTTAAGCTTTTTTTGCATTTCATTAAAATATATATTTTAAATAAAACTTGTGTTGTTTTATTGCAATTTGGCCGATGCACCAGCCCAACAATCGTCAATTCTCATGCCAATATTGTCTGACAAGATTATATAATGAAATTTGAGTTTTTAAAATCTATTTTTTATTTGGTATTTTTTTACCTTAATTGGTTTATATTTCTGTAGGATTTGGTAAGCTGTTAAAAATATTAAAAAATAAATATTTATCTCGATTAATTATTTCAATTCACCCACATAAATGTTTAATAAAACATTTTCTTATCTGAAATACCATTATTTTAAATTTTATTAACGTATTCTTTTTTGACCATTAAATTAATTGATTACAAATGATAGAATCTAAATTTCTTGTTTTAGTTGAGATATTGCTACTATTGAAAACTTGAGTTGCTAAACTTTATTTTTAGTCGAACCACGAGGTTAATTATATCTTCACTTTTAATCGTTTTTTTCAAGATGGGTATAATATTTAAATTTCAACCTTTTTAAAATAGTTTTATTAAAATTTGTTATGAAAATATATAATTATGAGGAAAGTGATCTTTCAATAAATAGACTTTTTTAACGCGTTGGTGATTATGTAGTATTTAAATCGCACTCAGAGGTATCAAATAAAAACTGGTTATACAAAAGTCGATGCAATATATTATTGCATATTATTTAAAAAGGTTTAGGCTTACGTAATACTAAAACAAAAAGCCATGAAACAAAACATAACTAATTTGCCGTAGTGGGCACGCGCCGGAAATTTGTGTACTACGGAATTTTACGTTTTTATAAAATAAAAACAAAATTTCAAATTATTTTTCATTTAAATTGGCTATAATCAGATTAAAACATTTTTTCCTTATATATGCAATTTTATGAAGGTATAATATATGTGATGTATCACATAAGTGTTTAAATATATGTTAGGTAATCATAGTATTTAACGGGTCAGAGTCAAAGTATAATTCAAATAAAATGTGCGGCTGCAGCTTCCGGAAAGCATTCTTTAATGTATTATTTTTAAAAAAGCACATAAATTAAAATTACTATTCATCAGGATGACCCATTATTAATAAAATGCTTATAAATAAATTAATTTAAAATAATTGGAGCATAATATGCCCTCTATCTTACAAATAAGCTGAAAATTACATATTACTAACAGCATGATATTCAAAAATCACATCATCTGATTCCATGTTTGTTTACAACTTCTTTTATACATGAATACAAAAATTGTATTAATTTATATCTAAATAAATGCAATAATTGTTAAATATCTTCTGTTGAATTAACAATTTTTGTGAAAATATAGGAAAATTGGAAACCATAATTTAACATATGCTTTTCACTAGAATCAAGGGATGGCCACGAAACGGAAAAAAAGAATTTATAATATTTAAAATAAACAGTAAAGAATTTTAGTATAAACGTTTACCAAATCAACAAAATCACTTTATTAAAACTGTAAAGCTTAAAGCATAATAATAATTATCATAAAAATGTTTAAAGTTTTGTTTAAAATTGTCAAAAACGATGAACAGATTTATCTCATCAATGTTATACAAAATAATACTCCAAGACTTCAGCTTATGGCCATAAAAAGACACAAAATTATTAGGTAAAAAATCCAAAAAAAAAATCAATTAAAATAATTTTTTTAATCAAATGAGCCGCCGAGGGCCTATACAGGGTAGGCCATAACAATTGTTGGCAAGATGGCCTCCCGAAAACAGCCACAAAATGAATGGAAAGCGTTACCGAGTTAATTGAATGATTTTTTACAATAAATTAATATAATATTTTAAGAAGTTGCGAAATTATATTTAATCTATAGAAATTTATGTTTTTAAAAGAAGACGTTGTACATGAAAGAACAAACAAAAAATTACACGGCGCATAGCTGGGGAATGAAAGATTTCAACGGTTTCTTCGACGATATGGTCTTAAGCTGAACTTCCTAAATGGTTTGGAAGTATGTGGTATCCATAAATAAATAAAGATACACATACAAAAACAAAATTAAGTAAAATAGATATTAAAATTACCCAAACCTTTTATTACTGCATAAAAATTTGTTTGTTAATACAAACAGACAAAATCTTTTAATTAAAAATCCAAATTAGAATGAAAAGAAAAACTAAAAGCGAATTAAAAGCATAAAAGGTAAAAAATATTATTTTATTCATTTTTTTTTAATAAATATACAAATCCTGAGGCTTCGAAAGCTCATTATAAAATCCCAATGAATATTTACTAAAATATATAAATAATGACTTCTGTCAAAAAGTAAAACACATCAAATGATTGTAAATTCAAATTTGAAAAACAATTAAAAATTCGAATTACGTGTACGGCGGCACCTACCTATGTTAAAGAAAAATAAATAACATACGGTAAATTAATTAAAAAGAAGAAATTTATAAAAGTAATCTTTTCCAGATTGCATTAGTTATTTTGAATATGAATTTATTCTATAAAAAAATAGCAAACAAACCAATAGACTAAAAATTAAATTTAGGAAGTCTAGATTAAAATTAATAAAATTAAAACCATTCTTAAATAAATTTTTAATAAAAAAAATTACGACCAAACCTACCTTATTTAATTATAAAGAAACCACGAGTCTAAATTAATTTATAGTAAGTTTTTTGTATAGAAATTAGTAAAATTAAAAACATTCTAAAATAAATGCAATATAATAAATTTTCTAAAATATTAATGTTGCAAACGTATAATAAATGGAAAAAAGTGTATAAATAAATGTTTCATCCGCATCCGGTCCGAAAGTCGAATTGTACGAAGGTCGAAAGTGTTGTAACTTTCTTCAACCTAAACCGATTAGGTCGAACATTATACCAAATGAAAGCTTGCGATGAGTTAGAGTTATCATTATGTTAAAGCTAAGTGATGGATAATGCTTAAAAAAGTTATGGGCAAAAAACTGAAAACTCCAAAAATGGCCATTTTGGAGGTTTTTCTGGCCATAACTTTTTCATATTATCAGATCGCTTAGTTTTTGTTTATTAATTGCTTTTCCTCATCGAGGACTTTCAATGGGTTTAGGGTTAGAAAGTTATAAAGCATTCAGCACTCAAACCCTTTCAACCTTCGGACCGGTAGCACTTTCATCAACGCGTTCTATTTGTGGAATACATTTTTATTTCATAACACTGTTTTTTTATAGAACTTCATGACAAAAAATCTTTATGTAACTTTACAGATGCAGAATTTTAGTACTTTAAATTTTATTTTTATTTTTTCCAATGTGAATGCCACGCGGTGGTGCATCTTGGTTTGGTGCTTTTTTCGCCCTCGCTTTTTCAAAAATTTAAGTTCAACCATTGATTTGCTAAAATTGTGCTAATTTGTAAGTATGCGTAAATTTATTAATCCAAGGTATTATATCGCTAGGCTTTTATGTTTAATGGTGTTATGATATTTTGTAGATTTTAATTTCTTATTCAATTTGAAGCATTTTAGATTAATCAACGAATAACGTATATTTTATTTCAAAAATATGAAAGTAAGCTTGTCATTACTATCTGAAAGCGGGTAACGTTATTAAGAACAATCAAATTAAATTTCGATTGCGTATTGATTTCCAGAGAATTATAAAATTTAATGCTTTTCTGTTAAATATTTTATGTCGGTAATAAATAATATAGTTCCGGTTAATTAACTTTATTCTATTATTAAAAATTAATATTTTTTGGTAATTGTATATCAATTTATATTTAAAAATTAAATATTTAATATCTATTATATATTTCTAGTAAAAATTCTCTCGGTAAAAACACTCAATTTAAGAATTTTATGTCTCTCGGAATATTTTATGAAAAAGGTAAAATATCAAAGATTCATTATGAAATTCAAAAGAAACAATTTGTTAACAAATCCTAATAAATATTAGTTAAACAATATATTAAAAGAGTCTGTTCTAAAAGTAATAAAAGAGTATTTATGAACGATAAAAATCATTAAAATATTGTCTATTTTTTTATTTAAGAAGATTTTAAAAAATTGATTAATGAATCTTTCTTTGCAGTACACGTATGTTGTTTTTTTATAAGCCTACAAGGTTATTTTAATTTTCTTGTGGACTGAATTTTTCACTTTATTTAATAAATAACTTATTCATAATACTTTTAATTGTTTGGCTTGTTTTGTAATATTTCACTGTTTACATGAAGGGCGCTCGGGTCGGGCGGGTGAGATTTATTAACATTGCTTTATATAACTGTTTTATTTATTGTTTCTTAATTGTTGTAATTTTAGATTAAAATATTTATTCTATTAATTATGCTTGAAGAAAGTTTTAATTTCCTTTTTGATTCGGAACTTAAAGACTCTTAATTTGGTTTTGTTCACATTTTTTAATTGTTTTATTGCGATATTTTACATATAAATTTTTTAAAAGCATTATTATTCAGAATGCGTTCTATTTGTTGGAATACATTTTTATTCCATAACGCTGTTTTTTTATAGAACTTCATGACAAAAAATCTTTATGTAAACTTTACAGATGCAGAATTTTAGTACTTTAAATTCTATTTTTATTTTTTCAAATGTTAATGCCCCCGCGATGGTGCATCTTAGATTGGTGCCTTTTTCGCCCACGCTTTTTCAAAAATTTAAGTTCAACCATTGATTTGCTAAAATTGTGCTAACTTGTAATTATGCGTAAATTTATTAATCCAACGTATTTATATCGCTATGCTTCTATGTTTTTATTTTTTATTTCTGTAACTGATTTACTCATAATACTATTTTTTAGATTATTAATTTAATTTTAGATTTGGTTTTTTATTTTATCTTTTTGATACAATAAATTATATTATCTGTTATTATGCGAAAGATTTTAGTTTTCGTTTTTATATTAAATTAATGAATCAATGTGCTGGTTTCTGAACATAATCAGTGTTTTTCTGCAATATATGTTTAGGTATTATTTAAACATTATTTGTATTGCGGATAAATTTTTATTTTTGTTTAATATTTTTTTATTTAGGGTATGAATAATATTATTGCCAAATCTTTAATTACTTCTAAAATTTATTTCAACTTTTGCAACTTAAATTATACTTATTATAGTTTAACAAATTAAAGAACTTGCTACCTAATTTGAAAATAATATTCCAGTGAGTGCCCTTTTAATTCAAGGTTTTTTTGCTTTTGATTGCCAAGCATAGCTATAAAAATACATTAACAAATTATCGATACATTAATAGAATTTATTACTAAGCTTAAAATTATATTAAGCGCTATGGGCAATAATGTAATTAAAAAACTAAAAGCTGCTTTATAAAATTTAAAACATTATTGAATTGAATTTAGATACGCGGTTTCACAATTCAACAAATTTTCTATTTATTAAGAAAATGGTAAATTGTATGAAAATTTCACTTTTTTGTTTTAATTTGTGTTTGAAATTTTTTATTTTAATATATTTAAAAATTTGAATTTATTATTTCCAACGGCGACAGTTTGGATTATTTTGGGTATGGCTGAAAATTGTTCCAAATACTTTATGTATGCTCGAATATAAAATATTTGTAATTTTAGATAGCAGCTTTTATATTTATATCTTAAAATAATGCAATCTTATTTTTTAATAAATAACTTAAGTTATTTATTTTTCTTCTGGTTCCGAACCGAATGGGTCTGTGTATAGATTTTAAAGCAAATTTAGCCGTTTTTTTTTGCAATATTTGTTTAATTTTTTGTTTGCTTTGTCATAAAGAACGATTTTCTAATAGATAAAAATAAAGCTAATTATAAAATTTAAACTAATTAATATTTTTATAAAAAAGCAAGCACTGAAAACTATATATTTGATAAAAATACAACCAATCAAAATTATAAAATAAAAAGAATATCGATTATAAAATATGCACATTGTGTTAATTGTCCAATTTGGAGCCATTAATCAATCGTAAATGATTCAAAATAATAAACTTTTGCTGTAGAAAGCCTGAATTTTCAGTAAAATTTAACCTTGCCAGATGAAATATGGTGAAGTCTGCGACCTATAATATTCATCTAAGAAATTTTGAGAAGGTTATAATTACCACAAAAGTAATTTTATTTAATATATTGGAAAAGCTATAAAAAAGTATTTTAATAATAAAAAACAAACTGACTAAATATAAAGCTATCTATAATTAAATAAATAAACGGATTCAGCGCATGACTGTTATAACATGTACTAACAGAAACTTTCATTACATTGTTACTTTATTCCTCTACTAAATATGAATACTACATTATCGCCGAATAACGGGCCGGCAAATTGACAAGCCCCCATTATGAGATTTTGGACCCATCGGTTCCTACGGACGAGCCCACTACCCTCTTGGTTGGTTAGAACCACGAAGGATATAAGATGCATCGCTACAAGTGCCAATATCCAAAATTTGTCCGTACGCAACGAAAGCGGAGAACATACGGTAGACACGACTACCGATAAAATAACTAATGATAAAAACATATGTATTTACCATCAATTAATTACAAATAACATAAGATTATGAACCATTAAATTGGTTTCAAAATATATCAGAATAGGTATGCGTTTAAAAATTTTTAGATTAAAACGAATTATTAATTTATTCCTTTAAAAATTAATATGAATTGATTTTATTAATTTAATTTTTGAATTTGATGTTATATATTTTTAAATATTTTATCTGGCATTTATAAGTTTCACATGGGCACCAATCGTTTCTATTTCTGTAATTTTTTATTTAATAATTTTCTTATAATGGGGCTGAGCGGTACCTCTATTCCAATTGTTCGCACCCAATAATTGTAATCATTTTTCGAATTGATTATATTTTATTTGATTGAAACTTTGTTAATTATTTTTTCAAGCAATAGTTAAAGATTAATATTTTTTTAATAAATTATGGAGTTTTTATCCGGCATTTTAGCGCTTGACTAACTACAGCAATAGGATTCTAGATTTTGCTTTTTTTTTAATGTGTTTATCATAAATTTAGTTCTTTAATATTTTAGTTAAATGTTTTATATTTATTTTTATTATCTTAACAATTCGCATCCGATATTTGTTTAAGGCGTCTCATTGGCCGCGGTCGGCGTCAGAGCCTCCATGGCAAGAGGCGGCGCTTCCATGACAACCGAGGTTCAACGTTCTCCTATAAAATCGGTTATAGTTTGATTGTTTTGTGTTGGTATTAATAACATAGTTTCAATATTGGTTATTGTTTTAAAGATATTTTGGCATTTTTGACCATAATTAGAAAAAAACTCCTAAATTGATAGATTTCTGGCTGTTAGATGGGGTGCGTTGATGTCCAAATTACTCTCGCCGCCTTACTCTCTCTTTTTAACACACTATTTCTTCAAAAATAAAATGTTTAAGAAATTAAACTAAAACAATTTTTTGATGGGGTGCGTTGAGACAAAGCAGATGAAAAAAAAATAAAACAAAATTAAGAGTTGGAAGACAAACGCGCAGGAAGATTGTTTATGAATCTAAATGTTATTTAATTCTTTGTAATTTATAATTATCTGATGTTATCTTTTTTATATTGCATATATTAATAAATTAGAAAGTTAAAAAATATTAAAGTTTAAAAATCCAAAAATAAGCAATGGGAAAAGTTGTCACGAAATAATTAATTTGGTAAATTAATATAGTTCTTTATTTGAGATAGTCGCAAAAAAAGTTTTAAATTATACGATGACTTATTTTTGTTTTCATTTGATCCATTTTTCAGAAAGTCTTGCCATGCTTGCGAGGACGTTTGCGAAATCGTTTGTGATGCGGATGGTGCACTTCAAAGGCTTGTATTTATAAATTACGGTGGGTTTTCGTCTACTTATTTTAGTATAATTAGAATCTAGTTAACACCTTATTGTGTGTATTATATTAATCCTTTTAATTTATAGTGAGAAAACGGCTGTTTTATATTGTATTTGTCAATAAAAAAGTTATCTTAATTATAAAACGTTAATGCATTATTTTATTTAATTTTTGTTTGGATTTTTAATATATAAATTATGTAAAAAATACTTTATGAATGTTTTGTTTATTTTTTATTTTTAAGCCATTATTCAAATACATATATACTTATGTTGAAGTCAGTTTATTTTAATTTTTTTATATTTGGATTGATTGAGACGGTACTATAGTTTACAAAAAAATTTAAAATATAATATATTTTTACCCTAAAGCAAGGGTCGAGCCAAACGAAATCTGCGTGCGTAATCATTAAAATATTTGAAGTGCAAATAGTAAGCGATATATAATGATTTTATTTATTGTATCTCATATTAAGCAAATAATAATTAGTTATTTTTTTAATTTTGTGTTTAGTAATAAAGGTTTTTGTTTTCGAAAACAATTTTTTTAGAGTATATTTTTATAAACAAAGATTTTATTCGTTGAAATATTCCTGTTAACTTTTAAACTATAATTTTTTATAATAATGCAATTGTATCAACTCAATTTTCAACATCACAGGATCCGTTTCACGAACAATAGATGACAATTTGCTTTTTAAAATAAAATATTAACCTCAGCCCAAAACGGTTCATACAATTAAGTATTCTTAGCCTTCTATTAGTCAAATTATAATGTTTTAAAATAAATTATCAATAATATTAAAATTTCAGCACAGTTTTGAAAAGCAATAAATAGATTTTTAAAATCTAAACACTGCACAAAAAAGCCTATTCTGTCCTAAACTTAATTTTAAATTTGTTTGTTCAACAGGTTTAAATAAAAAACCACGACTTAAATAATTCAGAAACGTTGAAAAGATTTAAATCGGCTAGCCACTAAATTGGAGAGTAATATTTAGATACATACAATATTATGCCTTACGAATGCCCAAAAAAGAAATCAACGCGCGCCATCCCGAAGAAGACAAGGAATGCTAATTAACAAATAAAAAAAACATTAATATTACATACATTTAGAAGAATTAAAAGATAATTATAAAAAACAATAACAAAAATTAAAATAACTGGTTTGTTTTTATTTTTTTTTTGTTGTAAAATTAAGTTAGTTAACATTTATATTAAAACATTTAACTATTTTTATCAAAGATTCAAATTCTATTAATACTTTAGTTTGAAAAATTAGCGCTTTAATATTTTTATTCGTTAAAAATTCTATGCTCACAGCCTGCCGCCAGATAGAAACATAATTAAATATGAAATACAATTATAAATTAACAGCAAAACTGCTTCTAAAATTTTTGGAAACGTGGAAGTTAGCTTTTAAATTTTTTTACATAATACTTTAAAACTTTTTTTTGGGCTTTTTCGAATAAAGCCGCAGTGGTGTAATGGTTTGCTCACTGCGACAGCCAAGATATTTAGCTGGCAAAATAACGCGACCAAGTCGTCGATGAAGTGTATTATTTTCTTAATAACTTGAGTTTTTATGATTTTCTAATTTATCATGTATTTTATATTAAAAGTTAATATTTATTGTCATTTAAAAGAATCTCTTTATTTTTTATGCAATTAAATTGAATTTAGCTTTTTTATAAAGAAATCATTAATAATATGTTCTAATTAATAAAAATAAATAAATTTTATACAATTAAAAAATTTAATAAAGAATGTTAAATAGGCAATACGAGCTTTTCCATTTTTAATAAAATAAATTATTTTTTTATCTGTTGTTCGGTGATCTTAAATAATGAGATTTTAATTTTAAATTTTTATAAATTTATGATGATTTTTCTATTGCACGAAGTTCTACTGCAAATTCACTTTTTTATTTCGACTTCCATCACAAAACTCCATCAATTTTCATCGACATAACAAATCTTAAATTTTTAATATGCAGTTTAGCATTAATACGGGTAATTGAATTCTTCACAATATTGGGCTATTATTTATACATCGCTAATTATTCATCTTCAAAATTTTATTAAATTTCTTCATTTAAACACAATAATAAATAATTGTTTTATTTTTATTTTAGTTTTGAATAGTCTGCCCGCCATACATAAATTCAAAAAGATTATGTAATTTATCTCATACAATAAAATATTGTTTTATAATTACACCGCCCATTTTTTATATGTATTATCAGACAAAAAAATAATATAGCGCTCATCCCCACAAAATTAAATATCGATTTTCACTATTACTTTGTTTTATAGATCTTATTGAATTATTTTGTAATTATCTGTTTCAATGCATTTAGCAAAATTTCTTTTATTTATATCTTATCAATTTTACTTTAATTGAATTTTATAGTTCATTTAGTTAATGAATGATTTATAACAATTTAAAGTTTTTTTATATTAATTAATTGTTTCCGTGCTCCGTCTTTCTTGATTCGCACAGTTAATTTTTTCCATTTTTAAATAATAGGAAAATTTTTCAAATATAGAATATAAAGTTTTCTGTAGTTGTTTCAATATAAATTTTGTAATTTGTTTTTAAATTCGTTTCTGCCCGTCTAAATTATTCATTCAAACCCCTAGAAGAGTATTGATCATTTTAATAATCATTTTATAATATGAAGAGTCAATTTTTTTATAATTTTTAAATTGAAATTGCATTGTTTATTTTAATAAAAGTTTGTTACTTGCATTACTAATATTCGTCTTTCCATCTGCCAGCTGACCCTTTTTCTGTATCCGAACTTTTATTTATTTAGCTATGTTTTTTACGCGTAGTAAAAGATCCAAATGCCTTGAATGTTGGATGATGAATAATATTTATTGAAATAAACACAAGATATATATGTGTACTAGAAAAAAGTTTAATTTAAAGTTAACATAATAATGGTTAGAATGTTTATTGTTTTTCAAGTTAATTGAAAACTTATAACCATAAAAAAATTGGCTAAAAATACAGCTTTAATTTAAATTGAGGTGGTTTTAAAAATATATTTATTACTTAGTATGTTTTCCCAAAAATTTGAATATATAATATTTTTATTCTTTCCCACAAATTTTTTTGCACACTTTCATTCCCCCGAAGGGGACGAAAAACATTCAATCTTAGGCGTCGCAGAGCACCTTTAGTTGAAAATACTTTTCACTTTTACAAATAAAGATGAGCAAGGCTCAATTGGTCGGTAACATTGTTTAGCCAATTTTCAAATAAAGTTTAAATTTTTAATGGCAGCTGCGCCTTTGGCTCCTCTAAAGCCCTATAATCACGATTTTGCAATTCTTTCCGAGATTTCACTTTTTCAGGCGAAGAACTGTGTGAGCGCTGCGCAGACTGCTCATAAGGTGATCACCGAAGTTCAGACGCGCCTTACGACACGGATCGCTTGCCCAATTAATTCAATTAATGATTAGTTAAGTATACTAATCTTGAAAATTTAATTAAAGGTGCATTTAATAAAAGAAAAACATAATATAAAGAAATAACAATTTCTACATATCAAAATATTTATTTTCGACAATATTCGACTAACATAATAAATTTAGGATTTTATTGCAATTATATTAGATAGCAGGCGCACACACAAAGAAATGCATAAGTTGATTTAATGGTGTTTGTATCCTGTATTTCTTTTTGTACAATAAAATTTGTCATCGTTTAAGATCTTTTGGTCCACCTTTTCAAGATCATTCCTTTTTAATTGTATTAAACTTCCAGTTTTCTAGGGTGCTACGCTTGACGTTTATCAAATTTTTTGATAAGATTTAATGCGTTCAACTTTTTATGCGGAGTGCCAGTAGCTGTAAATCATGTTCTCTTCACATCGCTCTGTGCGTCTTCTCTCTGAACGTCGCCGGTCTTTCTTCTCAACGTACGCTTTAATTTAATTTTTAAAAATATTGTTTTTTTAGCAAAGTCGTTGGTCTAAGCATTTGCTACATCTTATAAGTATAAAAAACTTTAATGGAAAGGAAAAAAACACGGAACAACCTAGAATAATATATTTACTAAATTTAAATTTACATATTGTAATTTACCCAATAAAACCGGGCGCATGATAATTGGGAATAAATTCCACAGCAAAATGGTGTAAATTTTTTTTTCAAAAAATTGATTTAAAAAGAGTTACTTTTGAAATGATTATTCAAAACAAAAAAATCCCATATAAATTACTTTCTTACAACCAAAAATCTTGTTTATTACATTAAAAAACAATAACTAAGCGCTTTATTAATATCTTCTGCAAAACACTAATATCTTAATAAAAGATTATTTAATTAATTGGTATAAAATAAATAAATTCGATCCAGTATAAATTAAATATCTAAGGAATACGTTTTAACTAAGATAAAAAACAATTAAATAAAAATAAACAAATCTAACCAAAAACAAAATATATTCTCAAAAATATTCGTTTCGTTTAGCAGAAAAAATCAATAACTATTAAAATATTCCAGTCCGATCCCAGCGACTTGAAGCATAAGAACTCTTTTCAACCTGCACCAAACCAGTAATGCCTTATACCATTCAAAAGCTCTAAATGGTAGAAGAAGCATTACAACAAAGTTGAAGTGATTGTAAAATTACCAAAAATCGGGCTTTTCGTAGTTTTCTGATCATAACTTTTTTAAACTTTGATTTACTGTTTTGTTTGGTTTATTAAATACCAATGGTATAAGGTGTAAGGATGTAGTGCAGTGTAAATAAAGTTGTAATGGCTCAATAATAAAACGGCTAATTGAAAATTTAAAATGATATTCTTAATTATGTTATGTTACAAACCCAAGAAATTATTGAGTGTATTTTTTAAAATTTAAATTTTATATCACGACCTCTGAAAGTTCGACCTTATAAAACAAATAATAAAAAGGTATTAGAAATATTACATTTTAATAAACTGACCGAACTAATAAAAAAGGCTTTAAAAGAGCACGTTGCTTGCAAAATTTAATAAATATAATTCAAATATATTTAAATAAAATTTATATTTTACAAAATAAAACACAATAAATTAAGATTTAAAAACATTGTATTAGGAAACAAAACCAATAAAAAAAATAAGAACTATTATTTATAATCTTCCTAAATAAAATATTTTCAACGAATATTTAATATTAGTTGTAATTTTATATATAGCTGTTACCGGAAGACTCTGTGGAGTTCATAATTTAATGTATTCACATTTTGAAAACTATCAATTTAAAAAAATATTTTCAATGAAGTAAAATACTTTATTAAAATTACCCATAAATTAAAAATTCAATTAATTTAAAAAGGTCAGAGACACAAAAATTTAATTGAATAAAAAATTTATGAATGAATTTGTATGAATATAAATTATACAGCATATATCGAGAAAGTAAAAAGTAACAAGATTAATAAGTTTGTTTTTCACGTTTCGAAATGAAAAAAAAGTGTACTGTACGAGGTTTGCAATTAAGCTTAATCCACCAAACCAATGAACATTAAACCAACGAAATGTACTGGGTATTTGGTTGCTTAAAAAATTTAAAGTTCGAAGTCAGCATCCAAAAATTATTTTAATAATTTCCAAATATAAAATTAATCAAAAACTCAAAATAAATTATTAGAATTTATTAATATAGAAAAAAACAATTCCATTGTGTCCTGCTATCGCAAAAATAAAGTTAAATTCACATACATTAATTTACAATAACAAATAATATAAATACGACATTGGGAACATGATAAAGCACTGTCGTTTGGTCGGTTATGTACGAGTTTAACATGAGGTCGAAATTTTGTGAACATTTTTTTTTTGCGCCATAAATTGACAACAGTTATGTGAAGATGCTTGAATATCCCATATTTTATATTAATTTCCATTTCCTAATTTAATTTGTTGACATATCAAAACAGTTATAAATAATTATATTTTCCTTTTTAATTTTTATTTGCTTTTTATCTAAAAATTGGATATATCTCTTATAAACTTTTTGTTTTTTAATCGTGTTTATAATGGGCAAACTTTTCATATATTATTATTTATGTAAATTAACTATTTTTTTTTGCATTTTTACAAGCAAGCGTACAGGATCGACCCCTGAGGTCAAATTGTTATAGTAGCTGGTTGACTCGATAGTCGGGCTTAAAAATTATCCTAAACTTTAAATTTTGTCACCTATTTTTTTTATATTTAAAAGCCCGATAACAATTTATTTTTTAAGAAGATTTATGCTCTGTTTTGGTGTTTTATGGCTGATGACTTTTTGGTCAGTCTTTTTAAGTCATTAATATCTTTTTTTAAATGGCTTTAGCATTGTTATTATTTTTATTATGAAATTTATACATTTACAAATAGTAAAGCTAGTTTATTTGCAGTATTTATTTGTTAAGTATTTTACATTATATGGCTCGGTCAACCTACGAGTAACACTCTAGACTGAGTTTCATTTCTGTTTCTTATACTTTGAAACAAATTTATTTTATTTTATCTGTACAAGGTTTTAATTTATAAACTTGCAAATCACATTTGTTTAAGATTAGTATTTATTTGATGTTTTGTCAACTTAGTTAAAAATTTAGGTATTCGAATTGTTTTTTTAGAGCTGTTTTTATTTTAACTAAAGCAATTTAATAAATTTTATCAGAATTACTCTTCTGATAAATTGGTATTTGAAATTTTTATTTACAATTTATTTAAATTAATATGGTAGAAAGATGCCTGCAATGTAATTTCTAAAATATATTGCCATTTTAAACATGAAGTTGCTCGATATAAACAATATCGTTGTCGTATTTTAAATTTAATTTAAGTGCTAAAATTAAAAATGATTAAAATTTATTTTTTTGCCGTACATCGTAATCTTGAATTAACAAAGTTGCAAAAAAAAATTCAATATGAATTAGAATAATACAATCAGTTGAATAGAATTTTATTTATGTACAAAAGGACAGCATGGGAAAATTAAACAATTATAAGAAAAAGATAAAAAAATTTTTGAGTATTTTACACAAACGAAACGAAAAAAAGTAACAACAACAAATATAAAAAATCGATATTTGTGGGTGCTTTTTGGGTATGAGATTTGGTCTTAACGCGTACATTTTCATTTGTAAAATTTCGAAATGTTTGGAATTCTGGGAGTAGAATTAAGCTATGACTTAGTTTAGTAACTGGAAAAAGCTAGCCATTTTTTAGCCGAATCCACTGGCAGGTAGAAAAATTAAGGTATTTCGCAATTTTTGGCATTCTGGGTGCTGACCACGCTAAGCTATGACTTAGTTTAGTAACTGGAAAATCTATCCTTTTTTTAGCCAAATCCAACGTCAGATAAGAAAATTAGCAAATTTCGCAATGTTTGGCATTCTGGGAGTAGAATTGAGCTATGACTTAGTTTAGTAACTGGAAAAATCTATCCTTTTTTTAGCCAAATCCAACGTCAGATAAGAAAATTAGCAAATTTCGCAATGTTTGGCATTCTGGGAGTAGAATTAAGCTATGACTTAGTTTAGTAACTGGAAAAAGCTAGCCATTTTTTAGCCGAATCCACTGGCAGGTAGAAAAATTAATTTCGCAATTTTTTTTGGCATTCTAGGTGCTGACCATGCTAAGCTATAACTTAGTTTAGTAACTGGAAAAATCTATCCTTTTTTTAGCCAAATCCACAGGCAGATAGAAAAGTTAGGGTATTTCGCAATGTTTGGCATTCTGGGAGTAGAATTACGCTATGCCTTAGTTTAGTAACTGGAAAAAGCTAGCCATTTTTTAGCCGAATCCACTGGCAGGTAGAAAAATTAAGGTATTTCGCAATTTTTGGCATCCTAAGGCTGACCATGCTAAGATATGACTTAGTTTAGTAACTGGAAAAATCTATCCTTTTTTTAGACAAATCCAACGTCAGATAAGAAAATTAGCAAATTTCGCAATGTTTGGCATTCTGGGAGTAGAATTAAGCTATGACTTAGTTTAGTAACTGGAAAAAGCTAGCCATTTTTTAGCCGAATCCACTGGCAGGTAGAAAAATTAAAGTATTTCGCAATTTTTGGCAAACTGGGTGCTGACCACGCTAAGCTATGACTTAGTTTAGTAACTGGAAAAATCTATCCTTTTTTTAGACAAATCCAACGTCAGATAAGAAAATTAGCAAATTTCGCAATGTTTGGCATTCTGGGAGTAGAATTAAGCTATGACTTAGTTTAGTAACTGGAAAAAGCTAGCCATTTTTTAGCCGAATCCACTGGCAGGTAGAAAAATTAAGGTATTTCGCAATTTTTGGCATTCTGGGTGCTGACCACGCTAAGCTATGACTTAGTTTAGTAACTGGAAAAAGCTAGCCATTTTTTAGCCGAATCCACGGACAGGTAGAAAAATTAGGGAATTTCGCAATGTTTGGCATTCTGGGAATAAAAAAGATAAGCCAAAAGACTAAAGAAGACACTATTATTCTGTATAATTGAGGGTGAAAAAGATTAGGATTTATGTCAAAGTTTTGGAATATTATATATTTGTGCGATCTATTTTTGCATTAAAATCCCGGTATAAAATAGGCAAATATGATAAAAATGAAAAACATATTGTATTAAGTGAAAAATGAGTAAAAATAAATAAAACGCAAAAATATCTCCATTCTTCAAACAGCATAATCTAAAAGGAAAAAAGCATTTGCAGCTTATAACAATAAATATGAAACGAATGAAAAATTAAAAAAAAATTATTATAATAAAAAAATGAACGCAAATGACAGAACCGGTATATTTTGTTGAACTTAAGTTTTTTTACAGCTTTATAAATCTATCGGTTTAAATTTATGAAAGGTGTTTTATGGTAAAAAAAGTTTAATAAAAATATACAACAAAAAATCCAAAGGCTCATAAAACCGTTCAAAAACTAACAGGCAATAAAATTTTCCGGCTTTTAAATCACGTGAACATCAATCGCAGCCCGTTTCAATTGTGAATTTAGATACGCTTGGACCCAATTTTTGTAAAATATAAAAACCTCAAAATGAACCTTTAAAAAGATCCCTTTTTATCTAACCAAAAAACGCAACCGACTTTCAGACATGCAAATCAAATTTAAAAAAACATTGTCATAATGATTTAAACGGAATCTCGATAAAATTTTTGATTGTATAAAACTTCAGTTAAGAGAAAAAAAGTTTAAAAAAATTACACCGCTCTGGGTTAGAAAACGAATTGTTTCCCGTTGTCGACTTTGAATAAGTAAGTAAATGTTTGGGACAAAAAATTCATGTTAAAGATATAAAAAATATTTAAGGAATTATTGAAATTAGAATATAACCCAATTAAAAAAAATATAGAAATTTAAGAATATCATTAATTTTATAATAAATTCAAACTATAAAAACAAAAAGATTTAATGATTAAAAGCCTTCCATGTTCACGCAACCTTTTTTGTCGTCTGCATTCATCGCTCCAACCATTTAACCAATATCATCATTTGCCCATTGTTTGAAAATAATTTTCTGAATATATTAAGAAAATATACATAATTTGTAGCATTTATTCTAAATCTTATATAAAAGAATTTAATTGTGTTCCATGTCAAATTAACAGTAATGATTTTAAAATTTAAATTATTTTTAATAAATATTATTTTGTTTTTCTGAAAATTTGCAAAAAATAAAACGCAATAAAATTATTTAATGGAAACCTTTATATAATTTCTTTAACAGATATTAAATAAATTATCCATGATCTCAGAATCTACTTATTAAAAACATTTTTAAAATATTGTCGAAATCAAGATTCTACTGTTAAAACTAATATTGTTTAAAATATATTCATGATAATTCAACATTGCGTTATAATTATAAATGGAAAATTTATGATAAGAAATAAAAAACAATGGAAAATAAATTATTTACCAAAAATTCTAAATATGAATATAAAATTCGACGAGTAGCTTAGCGCAAAATGAAAATCTGGTTCCATGATATGGGTCATTGCTTCACAGTTTGTCAACAGCTGGAGATGGGACAATTGGCCGACGTAAGCATTTACCACTTTATAGAAAAGTTTAATAAAAAAAACGTTGGATGAATATATTTAATTTCATTTAATTATAATAATACCAAAATATAAGAATTAAGTCTGTTTCATTGAAAATAAACAGCAGTGAGAAAACGGAAATTAATATTATTGAAAACAGCTTATAAAACATGCATGAAAAATATATTAATTAAATGTATTTATACAATCAAAAAAAGATGATCAAACATGATATGATATTTAAATGTTTCGACAAAAATATCTCTAAGAAATTGTCAAAAAATGAAGAGATAAACACGTAAAAAAAAGATCAGCCAGCAAAATATTACTTGACTACTAATTTTAGTAGTATTTTACTTTTAGGGGTTTAGCAAAATTTTAAAATTAAAAATTTTCTTTAATGTTCAAAATCCGTAGTGCAATCATCCAAATAAAGACAAAGAATATTTAATTAATACAAATCATTGAATTAAATGGTTTTTAACATTAAAGTTTTTACTGGAAAATAATTTTAATATTTCAATTATTCGCAATAAAAGTTTATGTCTTAAGATTAAATAAAACTTTTAGATTTGCAGAATTGGTATTTAATTTTAAAATTTCAAATGGTAGACGCCATCAATTTCGTATAGTATGGAAACGTAAAAAAGCTGTCCCTGCATTTTCATTAGATTTTGTATTTGCGATTCGTTATACAAATCACATTATAAGCACAATTTTATTGTTTCTGATATTAATGGTTATAGACTTTTTCATTACTTGATGATGAAGCGAGACAAAGCCAAGGAGATATGATTTTGTGAAATAATAAAAAGTCATTTTAAACGCTAAACACTTAAATTTCTTGCATAATATAATTAAAAATTATAGGTATTAACTTTTCTTAAAATATAAAAGTTACTATAAATTTAATTAATTTAAGATTAGACTCCAAATAGCGGAAAAAATTAACCGAAAATACATATTTGCAAAAAAATACCTAAAACTATTCACTTTTAAAAACAGCCTGCACAAACTAGCAATTGTTGTTTAAAATGTAATATATGGACTAAATTTACAATTGCGAAAAAGTAAAATGGAATATATAAAATTATTAAAAATAAATAAATTTGATACAGAACTTAATTTCCCGTGCAACGCTAAAACAAGAAAAATATGTTTAAAATTATTGTTTTTTACATATTTGAGATGTAATACAAAATTTAATGTTACCAAAAACTATAATAAAAAAGAATAGAGCAATGCATTAAATTTAAAACTTTTATAAATATTTCCTTTTTATTTACTATTGTGGCAATTTGTATGAACAAAAAACGTTAAACCACAGATAAAACTTATTATATACTTATATCAAAAAGTATAAACTTTTTATTTTGTTTCATAACTATAGCAACTAACATATTACTTCTATTAAGGCGCAATTTAAATTTATAAAAGTTGGTTAATCTATTTAAAATTTAATCGGAAAAAATAAATGGTTGCTGGTTAAACTTCTGTTATTTGTTGCCTCATTAAGCCTCTTAAAAATTTATTATTACTTTAAATAATTATTGTATAAATACTTTAAACCAATTGAATAACAAGTAATCCCACAAAATCAAAAAGACGCATTACTATTTAAATAATGCTCAACAATGCATTTCTTATGCATATATATGTAATGTTGTAAAACCTAAAAATTAAAGTTATGGATTATTTTCTGCCTTAAAAAAGTTTATGAATATAGATAACATCAAAAGTATAAATTTTAAAATGAAACAGAAAACTGATCAAAAACTTAAATAATAAAGATAAAAAGGCAAAGCAAAATAATATAATCTTTTAAAAAATAAATAATTTTAAAATTCAAAAAGACGCTAAATGCGCTCCCGTTGGGGCACCTACTCTACCTCCACTTCGGTCGCAACGGCGGTAAGTAAGCAGACATAATTTTAAGTCTATAAAAAGCAAATTTACTCACCCAAATTAAATAAATGATTAATGAATCGGGTAGTAATAAAACAAAATGAAACGTAACTGCACTTAAAATTTAAATTTGCTAGCACGAAAACAAAATGAATTCAGAATAAAAATAAATAATAAAACTTAAACAATCAAAAGTAAATTAATAACAATAAAAATATCTTTATAAAATGTTTAATTTAGGATAGCACAATTCTGTTGTCGCGTGATTTCTAAATTAATTTAAATAATATTTAATATAAAAATCAAAAACATTCAATGGTGTCAGACATGGCGCCATTAGCAAAAAGTAAATTTTGAAAATAGAGAGGCAGCATATATGAAGAAAAATATTACGTAAAATAAATTTTAAAAAAAATAACTTTTAAAAATATGTTTAAACCCAAATAAACAATTAACATTTATTCAAAAAAAATTCAAAACGAACAAAGAATATGCTAAAAGTTTATACATTGAAAGTGTGGTTTTATCACTATTTTACGAAGGTAAAAATCTAAATTTCAGGACACATTAAATAGAATGGACTTTTGTCAGCACTAGATTTTGTAAAATCCCACAAACATTGACAGGACGGACCAGCATGTCTTAACATTTGAACACTTGGAAGCCGGTTCTGTAAAGATCGCTAAAAATTTAAGAATGCAAGTTTATAATAACAAAAAAATTTTTAAATAAAGAACAAAATTCCATTTTTAATGAATTTAATTATTGGAACTTTCTATGAGCAACGGCTTAATATAAAGCACGCAAATGTGCAAATGTGATAGATTGAATATGAATGGCCTTTGTTCGACGACATGAACAACCAAATTTCTTGCTGTTTGACGAGTTTTATTGTAATTTCAGACTTCACAATATATAAAATAAAAGGCTATTTAAAAAATTAAAATAACAAAATTATAAAAAATAAAAATGTATGACATTTCAAATGCTTAAAAATAATTTAAATTTAAAAAATAACACTTTAATGCCTAAAGCTAAAAATTTAAAATAATATAAAAACCAACAAAATATTATAAATAAAATGGTAAAATTAATATATTTTAAAAAAAATATTAACCATTCAACTATTTATAATAAATAAATTAAATTGTATAAAAATAAAATAATAATATTAAATAATGCTTAGCCACGCCAGTTTAGCTTATTACGAATATAACAGTGGAATAAAAAACAATCATTGATTATATTATAAGCTATGCGGCCGTAAAATTAAAAGTGACTGTTAATTTTTAAATAAATAAAGTGTTAAAATACAAAGAAATTTTAAAATTATTAATCACCAACTATTGGAAAAACATGTAATAAAGATTAAAATACAATATTTGTCTATAAAAATTCGTGCTTTTTTTGGAACTTAATTTGTATAAATTAGACATTTACTAACAAATTAACTATTGTTTTAAAATAAAAGGCTTAATCAACGGTTGTGTTCAAAAATTTTGGCTGTGCTTTCGTTTCGGTGACTTTTTTAAATTTTAGTTTAGATTTTGGGTCACTAATTTTAGGTAGCAAAAGCTACATTGTAAGGAAGAAACAAAATCAATATAAAATAAAATTAAAAATCAAACCAAGAAAAGATATTTTAAATGTAAAATTTTTTAAGCATTTATGTTATCTTGCATAATTTATTATTTTACGTAAAAATATGATATGTCCCTTCAGGGTGGAAATAATAAAATTAAAATTGTTAATCAAATGTAAGTAAATTTAAACACCCTTACGCCCTAATAAATTAAAACCAATTAAACGTAATAAGGCATTTAATTTAGTTAGTTAGTTCAGGAAGATTAAGTCTTCACCAACAAACAACAAAGAAATACCACATACCTAATTTAAAATTATGTCTAAAAAAAAGCTTCATTGATATGCGACTAAAATCACAGCAGTCAAATTTTTCAAACACAGCACATCTTTTAATATAAAAAGACAAGTAACAAAGCGTATTAATAGATTACTGATACATAAATTTAAAAAAAAAATAAAAAACAAGTAAATGCTTACACAAACTTTGAAACAACTTAAAATAAAAATATCTTAATTAATAAGTTTGAACTAAAATTATATGATCCGTTCTTGGTAAACTCATTGAAGGTCACGTTACTATTCATAGTAAATAACAATTAAATATTTGAATCAAATATTGCTAATATCCACTTTATAGAATGATTTACGAAATTGTACTGAGAAGCAAGTATATGAAAAAACTATTTGATTTATTGCCAAATTAAAAAAATAAAATATTTAAATTTGTGCATTTTAATGCTAATAAATTCACATATTATTTATTAAAAAATAATTGTACCATTTAGCGAGAAGACTGGAAATACACAAAAATAAAATTTATAATAATTTTTTAACAACTACCTCAAAGCATGCAAAAATTTTAAATTTTAAAAATAAAATAAACAATGAGGAACCACAGTTAAATAATTGAAATTAATTAACGAACATTTGTTTGAACATGCGCGTTTAAGCTGAACCTATACTGTCAAGTAATTCAAGTAATAAAGCCTCATACCAATTTTTGTAATAATAATAATAAATGAGCGTAAATGCCGATTGCCAAATCATTATTCAGATACATATTACGCTCTGAGATAAAGAGTCTCAATAAAAAATTATTTGTGAAAACTAAAATAATGGGTTCTTTTAATTTTTTATCAAATTGTTTTGGATCTATCAGAATTTATTAAGGATATATTCTTGAAGATGTTTATGTGGTATTATTGTAAAAGAATCCCGATAAGTTCGTATTTTGTGATGCTTTAAAAAAACAATTTTTGTTATTATCTCATTGTAACAGTATAACATTAATAATTGAAGTGAAAAGACGCTAGGCATATAAATTGTGGTGCGCTTTATATTTTTGTTTTTTAAATATAAATGCAGGCATTTGGTATTAAATACATATAATTAATTTTACAAATTTAAAAGTTTATGACTTTATTGCTTTCAATTCAGCCTAGGGAAATAAATAAAAGATGTATGTAAAATTGCATTAAAATAAATAAAGTAAACAAAAATAACTTCCAATTAAATATGTTACAAAATCTAAAATTAATAAAATTGAAGGAAATGGAAACACCAGAGCTGTTCAATAAAAAGATTGACGCAATTTTATAAAATAAAATACTAAAAACATAAAACGACGAAATGTGTCAGATAAAAAACCTGCAAAAAAAGTAAACACAAATACACCCATCTCAAGAATAAAAATTAGTAAAAAAAATTAGTAAAAGTAATATGTGACACAAAAGTCATGAACAATCGCAGCCGTCCACAAAGAAGAGCGTTGAAATGAGCATCGGTCTCTATACATTTTGAAAGGCCTTAAAACCAAGAATTATGAAACCGGTTCAAATTTCATGCTTTGTTATTTGTAATACAACATTTATTTAATAAAAACTGAATTATTGGACAAATTGAGGAAATTTTTAAAAAATGCAACAAATACAATATAACAAATTAATTTAAAATACAATTTAATTTTTTTGCATATAACAAGGCTACCATATTTTTATTTTCATTCGGCATTACAAAATTGTATTATTTCAATATCATGTTTCTTTTTTTCTTTTTCCTAATATTTCTTTGTATAAAAATTAGATGAAATTTATTTTCTTATTTATATCAGTATTTTTGAATTGTATGCAATTATTATATAAAAATTTTTTGTTTTGCGTTGAGCCGGGCGATGAAAAGTGTTGTCCTCGACTCAAAAAATGACTCCATGACTCATAAGGCACATGATCGTGCTTAATTAATAATTTTTATTACTAAAAATATTTGCAATTTATCAATTCATCACTCTGTGACGTATAATTAAATGTAACTATTTTTAAATGCAACTTAATTTTTTCATTCGTATATTTTATTGCTGTTATCATTTGTTCATAAATTCGCATTACGTTTTAATTTGATTTTTTATTTATGGTTTGTTTTAATAAACCAATGTAATTGTGTAAAAAATTTAAAATATTCAAAGATAAAATGAATACATTTTTTACAGCAAAGTTTAAAATTTGTATTTCTTGTTTTTTCAATAACTGTCGAGATCGCAATGTAGCGATGAAGGGGTGACTTTGAATCTTCTTTTTTTAATATTTCTGAATTTTTAGTTCACATAATTAATTTCATTCATAATTTTAATTTTATTTTAAGAATTAAAGTATTTTTATTTTACCCCGTTTTGTTTCATAAAAAATCACTCGACGTGCGATACTAACATTAGTTTTCAATTTATACATAAATATATTTAATTGAAAAGCCTCATTTCTGTTCTATCTTCAGAGTAACTCAAAACTGGAAGCACGCACGGTGGGCGTCTTCTTCGCCACGAGCTGCGAAAACCGCAAGCGTATTTGCATATCTGACAACAATGGTCAAATAGGATCAGTAAAAAGATTTTATATTAAAAAATTAAATTTAATAACAATTTGAAATCTCTGTTATGAGTTATAGCATTAAATAATTGTAAACACAAATAAATAAATAATTAGTATAACAAAAAAAATCGAATTTGTAATTAATTTAAAAACTTTCACTATATAAGAACAAAATAAAATTTATTGCAAATTCTTATCAAACAAAAATAATTAATATTTGTATAATAAAACCAATTATATGCAATTAAAAAATAGTAATCTAAAAACAAATTGTTTATTAGTACTTGCTAACTAATGCTAAATCCTAAACCTTTTCAAAAATTGGGGAAATGTGTTGAAGAAATCAGCTAAATTTAATAAACAATTATAATAAAAAAATTTATTAAAGGTTACATTGTATCTATCAATATATTGTTAAACACAATTTCGAAATTTTTAAACTTTGGAATGAAATAAATTAGCGAACCACAACAGGTTGGCCGCCAATTGCAACCGTAACTCATTGTATGCTTTTTGATTGGCTAAATAAATTTCCTTATTATTTTCAGCTGTTTATCTTAATAGTTGGTAATAATGTTAATCCGTAAAAGAATTTTAGGTTCATCAACAACGCTCATCATTGTTCATAATATTAAATATAATTAATTTATAATGTTAACAATAATCACCAATTAAACTTGCTTTAATCACAATAATTTTAATGTTAAAGTCGTAACACTTGTTTTTATTATGAAAAAATTGAAGACTGTTAACGTCATATTTACTTATAAAGCTAAAATAAACTTTCAACCTACAAAATAAAATATAACCACTACCATCTGGCGTACCCTACCCCATTGGCTATGCCCCTGTTAAGGTACGCATGCGCATTAAGAACTTTTTTTTTCTTATAGCAGCCAAAAGCAAAACGTGGCAATGGCGGACATTATTTTTGTTAAGTTAAATGCGGGTTGTAAAATTGCAAATAAAAATAAAAATAATAAAACAAAGTAAAAACTCTGCTTTAAACTAATTATATTTGTGTACCTAATAATATAAATGCAAATTAAAACCCCAACTATTTTAGTAAAATGAGTCAAAACATGATATTAAATAATCGACAAATCCTTAGTTTTGCTGCCAAATACTTCAAATTCTAATAAGTTAAAAAAGTTTTTTTGTTTTAAAAATATAACATAACAAAACATAAAATGTGACATTAAATAAACAGAAAATATAAAAATATAATAAATAAAAAATGTTAGAATGGCAAACGGATTTAAAACACTTAAAATCCTCTTAAAAGAAGCCAAAAACGATTGAGAGGCACAAAAAGGAGTCTGACCAATATGCTCGCCAAAACACAAAATTTTTAAAGAAAAAAATAAAAATTTATAGCATATTAAAAAAAAATCAATTATTACATAAAATCGCATTCAACAATTTTAAAAGCAATTGCACTGAGTTCGTGAACGATGTGTGCCCTTGCAAATGGGACGTTTGGTTTTGAATTCGGAGGCTACTCCCTTTTTTAGAAAACGCTTTGAACATTTGAATAAAAGTAAAGGGCAAATCAAAACACACAAGGAAAAGTAACCGGTAAAAATAACTTCAAATGCTGCCAAAAATTAAATACGCATTAAGCCTTCCATAAAGTTTATTGGCCGTTTTAATTGATACGCATTGGCTATGATTGTAAATTTTTTATAGAATCAAACTCAATCCAAAAATTTTAGCCTAAATAATAACCTCGCCTTTAAATCATAATAAATAATCGTTTAACCAAATGAAATTATTAATATTAAATGGGTCCAAAGAACATTATTTTTTGTTGCCTAATTAAAATATAGTTTTTAAAACTAAAAATAATTAAATAAATAGAAAAAAAGAAAAAATTTTTAACATTTAAAAGGCGACGGAAAGCTCTCAACAATATCGGTTCATGATTGTAAAATTTTTAAAGAATCAAACTCCATTCAAAAAATCAAAACGTTTTTAGCCTAAATAATAGCTTAATTAAATATAGTAAGCCGTTCGCGTTCCACGGATGGACACCGCAGGATTATTTAAATGTAAATATTAATTAAAGTAAATTAATAATAATTTAAAATAAACATAAATATATATGTAATTTTAGTTTCTTAATATCTTAAATTAAACTAATTCTTCAGATTAACACAAAATATCCATTAATAAAAACTGGAAAAAGTGAACTATTTTTTGATCTTTACTATAAATTAGATTATTAATAATATTTAAAGTTTTTTTATTAACAAGTATCTGAATTAAAATAAAATTTACTAAATAATAAATCAATTTCAAAAAAGGATGCAAAAAAACCCAATCGCGATATTTTTCGCAACTATTTAAACACAAATAAGCAGAACAAGGAACAAAAGTTAGGCCATCAAAAATAACGCAAATGCAAACGGATTAAAAAAGTTAAAAATTTTTAAATTAATTATCATGACTTAAATTTGATAAAGATAAAACGAATTGCTTTTGTTAATATAATTTTTATTTAGCCTTTAGCCTTTAATAATTTATAAGCTTTATTTTAGGGATTGTTTCTATTTAATTCTAATAAAGCAAATTCATTTTTATTAAAAAATACTATTAGAATTTTAAAACTCATTAAGCAAGCAACGGATTGGTGTTTAAATAAAACAAATAATGTTAAAATAGAAAGAAAAGGAGTTTTAATAGTATATATTAATCATATCAATAAATCTGTATTTCCACAGGATATATTAACACATTTCTCTGGATTTAAAAACATAATATTGATTAAATAAAATATCAAATCTCTTATTGTTAAATGAAGTAACCAAAAAATACTAGTTTTAGAGATTTTAGTTTAATAAAATATAAACTTAATGGAAGACATTTATGCAAAAATTAATTCAATAAATAACAGAATAATAAGGACACGTTAAGGTCGTCGTGCAAAGCAATCGTCCTTGTCGGAAAAAGGCAGGGAAAAATAATTAATCAATAGTATTTTGTCAAATAAATTTTAAACACAGCAAAAAAATAATTTTAAAAGGTTGAAAAAATCTTTGGCCAACCTACCCATTGGAAAAATAGTAAAAAAAACAATAAATGACGCAGACTACCGGGTGCTGACTTATTCCTGGAGGCACCAGTTGGTTGTTTGACACTTGATTAATACGGCGCGCTAAAATACAAATAATAAAAACAAAATAGCTTAGATTATTACTAATTACATTTATTTATGTTTGATTTTTTAAATAATTTATCAAAGCTTTGGTAATTAAACAATTATTTTGTATAGAATAAAATTTTTAGGAGGTACTATTTATTACAAAGTTTTTATTAAACTAACAAAATTTTGTTTAAATTATTTAAAAAATATATTATAAGTAACAAAAACATACTTAACATTTTATAATGAAACTTCGAGGCTCGGCCTACAAAATTTTTTTAATGTTTTAATTTTATCTTGAACTGAAAAGTTTTTAAGCATTAAAGATTATTATTCTCGTTCATTATATTTTACTAATCAACAATAAAGAATTATTAATATTTAATTGCAATAAAAAATTTTAATTAAAGACTGTTTTTTAGAATAAATATCTGTTTAACTAAAACAGATTCATCATTAAATATAACCAAATAAAATGGAACCATATTAATAATAAAATGTCTTATAATAATAATATAAGCCGAATAAAGACTTGAACATAATACATTATTCACCCAACTAAGTAATTTAATTCAAAAAATCTATACATGCGCAAAAAAGTAGTCACTGAATAACATAAGCATCGTTGAAAATAAATTATTTTTTAATAAAAACTTATATTCAAGAAAAACTGTATCCATTCTTTAAAATTTTCTAAGCTCATTTATTTCATACTTTTTATATTTATATTTGTACTTAATAGGTTAATTTAATTATTTTAGTCACTCCGCGGATTGATACTTCATTGGGTTTCAATAGATTTTATTATTTTGTTGAATTTTGACGCAAAACGGGACATTCACCGTATTTTGAGTATATGTTGCGACTTCTATGTTTACAGCAAAAGTATATGTTGCCGGCTAAGCATTTTTTGCTGTGTTTTTCTTGATTTTATTATATGCATAATTTATAATTATTTTTATTAGAATAGAACCGACAATCTTAATGAAGCCATATATTGGGCCTGGCATAAATTTGTTAATGAATTTTTAATATTAGCTTTTATTTTTTGTTGTTAAATTGTTAGTTTATTTTGATAATTAATAGAAAAATTTAAGTTCGGTAATTTTATCAATCATTACAAACTTTTGTATTTTAATTTAATAAATTTTGTTTATTTTTTGTTACGCCCTTTTTGTCCACTTTGCCCGCAAAAGCCGTTTTTGCTTTCACGGCACGGCCAGTCGCAAGGGCTTCAGTTTATTTTATTTATGCGTCTTATATTATAATAGATTTCTGATTTAAATGTACACTTCAAAAGTTACGCTTTAACATTGCATTATTTATCGAAATTATTTTGTTGGAGTGATTATTTGATCATTATTTTTATAAAAAATATTATTTTTAAATGGCACCATACATTTAATAAAGTTCAGAAATCAATTTTGTTTTTGCATTATTTTGAGTTTGTCCTTCAGTTTTATTCAAATGTTTTTTCTTGCAAAGCATTTTCTAAAAGTCAAAAATTGAAATTATATTTTTATGCAATTTGAAAAATTTTAGTAATTTTATGGGTTGCTTGCCATTTTAAGTGATAATCTGGGTGTAAAAAGCTATTGAGAATTATTTTGTATTAGAAATTGTCAACTGCCAATTAATTAAACTTTATAATAAATAACACATAAAAAAAGATTATGATTCATTTGTTAACAACGTTATTTTAATCTTAGAATATGATTAATGTAAATTTTTAATCATCGTAAAGAAATTATTTATTGCATTTTAGTTTCTCAATAATAACAATTAAAGTCTGCAAATTAGCTTATAATCAAATTTAAATAAATGGAAAAAAAACATTTAAATTACTTTCAAATATAAAAGTTCTAGAAAAAAGCAAAAAAAAATTGCATTATTTGGTTGAATAATTTTAATTTATTTCTTTTTATTTTCTAATAATTATTTGGTTACAAATAAATCTGATTAAATAATTTTATTTTAATATTGATTTGTTTTAACAATTGGTTGTTATAAACTTAATATTTTATTAATAGATGTTCATTGTCTTAATGGTTAATCTGAAAGCAACAATCGTTTCTATTTCTGTAATTTTTTATTTAATAATTTTCTTATAATGGGGCAGAGCGGTACCTCTATTCCCTGTTGTGCGATAATTGGGTCGAATGTCGCAGCGTTCTGCCTTATGTGGATTTTGCGAGCCATATTATTCATTTGTATATAATCTATAGAATTTTTTAATGCCTTTATCATTAAATTTAGATCAACTATTTAATATTTAGTTAAAAAAGTTTTAATTTATTTTTATCAACATCATTTAACAATTCGCACCCGATATTTGTTTAATTTACATGTTTCATTGCTTTAGTTTGATTGTTTTGTGTTGGTATTAATAACATAATTTCAATATTGGTTATTTGTTTTTAATCATTTTTTGAAATGATTGCATTTCATTGTTTAGAATTAAAGTTTTGACTGACCCACTATTTTACTTTTCATATTTTATTATTATTTGCTTAAATCTTTATTTGTAGACTTATTAGAACTCTCATAGGGCTCAGGGTACATTCTTTAAAGAATTTTTATTCATTTTATTTCGCCACGATTTGAATGGCGGGAACGTCGATTCGTTAATTTAAATAAATTAATGATGGATGTTTCGCACCTGGTGCTTTAAGTTTGTTGTGAAGTAGTGAGGTGATCCGACTTTCTAAGAAATTTTTATTACTTTTTTAAGAAATATCTTAAATAATTGTAGTATCTATTCATTTAATATTATATATTTTCAAAGATAATTGGCTTCATTTGTATTATATTTTAGAGTTGTTAATTTTAGAGTGATTCATGAATTTTTAAAATTTTTGTTAGCTATTTTATTGGGCTGGACTTATTAAATAAGCTTTATTTATTTAATTGCCGTTTGACGCCCAACTAATTCTTCCTTATTATTTTGCAGTCAGAACTGTGCGCATCTGAAATATTCGGCACTTTTAAAAGTTTTCTCATAAATTTAAGGTAAGTTTACGGCAGTTTTAAAAGTTTTCACATAAATTTAAATATAAGATTATTTAAAAAATCATTCATTATATAATGAAATTTATATAATTTCCTCTGTTGAGTTTGACTTTTTATCTATATTAATGACTTAGGCAACAGGGGTGGGTCGAAAGAGAAATTTTTCGAAATCGAAATTTTTTTTATTTCGATTTTCGTAAGAAAACCGAAAGAAAACCTCGAAATTATCGAAATCGAAATCGAAACGAAAGAGACCCTTCGAAAGTGGAACAAAAATACATCTTTTTTTAAAACAAAAATTTTTTGCCCTTCATTAATTCGAATCATTGAATTTCAAAAATTTATTGGATCGAGGGCTTTTGGCGAATAAAAATTCTATTTTTCAATAGAAAAATGGTTGAAATGCAAAAATAACCCCGTATTGACAGACTTGTTGACAATTTTTTGAAGATTTTCAGTCCTTTTCAAGTAAAAAAATGAATTTTTGGATCAAATTCCCTAACAAAAACAAATCAATTTTAAAAAATTTCTCGGCGGCGCCTATCGGCACCGCCGACCCCCCCCCCCCACCTTTTTGCCTTTTTAGTAAAATCGCACAATAACAAAAATTTCGCGAAGAAAATATTAAAACAATTTTTTATCAATTTTAGATGGTTTTTTGGTTAGGGGGAGAAGTCAGCGGTGCCGATAGGGGCCGCCGAGAAATTTTTTGAATCTTTGACTCAATTTGTTAAAGATTTGCAACCAAAATTGGAAAGAATGTGATGCTTTTTTGCATTAAAAAATTGAAATTTTTGCCACATTGTCCTTCCGAAAAACCACAAAATGAGGAAAAATCCTTAGATATCACAACCCTGGCTAAAACTAAACAAAATCAGGTCATTTTGTGCGTAAAAGCCTTCAGGACAAATCTTTAAAAAAATGACATTTCAAATTTTAAAGATTGGGGTACCCCAATTTGTCTCTAGTTTTTTTCCAATGATTTTTGGCGAAATTTAGTGTAAAGGGTAAAAGAAAATGTTAATGACATGGATCTTTGACACAATTTCTCTTTCGATAAAATTTCGAAGAATTCGTCTTTCGATTTTCGAAATCAAAACGAAAGAAAAACCTCGAAATTATCGAAATCGAAATCGAAAGGTTTCGTCCCACCCCTGTTAGGCAACAACTTTTTTAATTGTTTTTAATTATTCATCATTTAAAAAATATTTAGTTTTTGGTTTATTTTAAAACTTAACATTTTTCACAGATTCAGATGACTTCTTTCATTTATTGTTCTACCGATTTCAATTTGATAGTTTCTTAACACGGTAAAGTCCGTTTATTATTAATTTATTATCGTCTTTTGGTATTTAAGACTTATTAAAGAAAATGTCCGTTTCCGAAAGTTTCATGGCGCGTCATTGGGACTCATGGTCTCACTGAAATTTTCTGTGGGCTGTATTATCCTTTTTTTAAATTAATTACTTTTGAATTTAAATGCTTTGTATTAATATGTTTCATTCAATGCCATTCTTTAATTTAAAAAATCTCGAGTTCTGCTTACTGTTGATTTAGTTTAAGTTTGAATTTTTTAAAATATTACTACAAGCGCCACTTGTAACATCTTAAGAGTGAAAAGAAGCCTAATAAAAAGCTTATTTTGATTAAAAAAAATACTTCAATTGTAGCGGGGTAGAAATTTGCAATATTCCAAACCATTGCCACTGCTTGTGTTTTTGTGTTTTTTAATATTATTAAGCTAAAATGAGTTTTTTAAAATATATTTTTTACAAATTCAATCACTTGATTTGTTTTTTTATTAATTCTTTTGCTTTTCTTTAACGATTGCCATTTGATAAAGCTCACGATTATATATATTTAATCTCTTTCTTTTGCTTAATAATTTTTCAGTATTAAAATTTATTATAGATAATATCAAAAATTTTAAATACATTTTATTAATAATTGATTTACGATTAATAATTATAAACTTTTTTTATTATTTTAATCTTTTAAGATAATATCAAGCGCACGGAGCACGTTGCCAGTTTTCGGTATGGAGTCCGCTTGACCAAAGCTTGTGTGGACCAAGTCTTCCGGCGTGTTAAGTTTGCTGCTGCCTGCTGCACAAATTATTTTTAAAAAGCTTTAATTCAAAACTAAATGAGCTGACATAAATAAAAGATATTTGATTATCTGACTAAATGAAGTGCCTTCTTTCATTGTAAGATACATTTGTTTGCACTCTTAATTCTAAATAATATTTGTTATAGAATACCTAACTTCATAAGGAATAATTGGTTGTTATTTTATTTTAGTTAAAAATTTTAATCGTATTAAAATAATTATTTTTTATTTGTGTTTGGTTTCCAATTATTACACTTAATATTTCCTTTCAAGCAAAGCATAAACGATAACTAAACTTTTTTGGATAAATATTTTTGAAAAAATTGTATAAATTTTTTTGCGCTTTAAATTGTGTCGATGTATATAATTTTTCATATATTAATAGTAATTTTATTTAATTGTCAGAGCAATTATTTACTAAAAAGAAGGCAAGAACAGACCGGCACAGCCAAGTCAACATACTTTTCGTAGCCACCAGACCAACCCAAGAATATTGGCTCGCAACAATTGCAGCATTTATCAAAAATTTTAAATACATTTTATTAATAATTGATTTACGATTAATAATTATAAACTTTTTTTATTATCTTAATCTTTTAAGATAATATCAAGCGCACGGACAACGTTGCCAGTTTTCGGTATAGAGTCCGCTTGACCAAAGCTTGTGTGGACCACCGGCGTGGCACGATGGTGACGCGCGTTATGGTTAATGATGAAAGCTAGACATCAAATTAGTTTGGTAATTTTGTTTTCAGATTTTATAATTTTACAATTCAATATTTACTTTTTACATGTCTGATTAGGCTATCCAAGTTAAAAAAATTATTGTTGTTCATATGTTCAAAAATATTATTAAACACCAAGATTTAGTTTGTCTGGTTCAATTGATGTATGTGAATTCATTTTAAATAAACTCGAATCAATTTTTTTTGTGAAACATTTTATATAAAATTGCAATAACAGCAAATAGGCCTTGGCGCTTATCTTAGCCATCGTCTTTACATTGTTATTTTATTTGCTTTTATAATTATTCTCATTATATTTTATAATTTATTGAAACAAAAATTTGATATTGGCTGTTGACAGATCGCATATTTAAATACATAAATAAATGCATACGTTAAATTAATGCATGCGAATATTTTTATAAAAATGACAAAAATGTTGCGCATGTCCTTTGGCAGAAGTGCAAATTTAAATTCATTTTATTCTAACACTAAGAACTCGTATAAAAATATAATATAATTAAATATTGTCATTTCTATGATATTTAAATATTGCAACTTTAATTATCTTTTTTATTTTCCAATTTTTCTCATATTGAAATATTCTTCGACAAAACAATACGATTGAGCTTAATTAAAGGTTTAATTGAATTGCATTTATTATTAAAAAAATGTTGACAATTTTTTATTGTTGTTTGTTTTAAGACTTTTAAAATCTTAATACAACAACTTAATGTAATTTTCTAATTAATAAAAAAAAGAACGGCTTTGGTTTGTGTAAATATCTTGTTTTAAAAATTAAGCATGATTTTTTACTGCCATACTAATTATATAGATTTGATTGCATTTTAAGCATGCAAATTTTCATTTGATCAAGAGTTAATCTTTTATGACTTTTTGTGAATACTATTGAGGTTAGTTTGTTTTAAATTTTATCAAAAAATTATACTTGTTTTATTTGTTTTTAACATATATGACATTTTGCTTTTACTAAAGATTCTTAAAAATTACTCGGCATGCGAATCGCAGGTCTAGTATTAATAATCTATCTGTTTGACGTTTATATTCCCCTTTGAATTGCTTTTTGTATTAGCTTTTTCATTTATCCACAATAGTTACCAAAAAAACCAAATTAATTTTAGAACTGTATTAGTTATATTTCGTTTTAAATTACGCGTCAATTTTGCCCACAGTACGATTTGATATATTTTTGTTTAAATTGCAAGTACTTGCTTTTCTCCTTTTTGAATTTTTTACTTAATTTGTTAAGAATTAATATGTAAGAATATATTATATAAAAATATATAAAAAAAATACAATAAATAATAAGTGACAAAATATCATTAATATATTAATAGAAATATTTTTGTCCTTTGTTCCAAATAGGATTGGTTAACCCGACATTTTTACTTTAAGTTATTTTAATATTCTACTGATGTTGTAAAAAAAATTTTAAACTTCATCTGGTAAAATCTTTTCATATATTTTATTTAATAAAAATTGCTATTGTCTTTCTGATGTCTTGAGCACTGTATATCATATTCACATGAGTTTTTATAGTTTTCAAAGCCTATACACGGCGCCATATATGAATTGCGTACTCAAATACTTTTAGAAATCATGATAAAATAAAAGTTTTTGCCATTGAATTTGTTTTAACTATGATTCTTAAGCTCAAAGGTATATTCCCGCGTTTGAATCATCATTGAAAGTGGCAGGCTCTATTCTTTTTTATTCCATTGAAAACAATTCTTTTTAATTGGTTTTTAATTATTTGAAGTAATTTTATTTCCAAATCTTTAATAAATTTAATTATGAGCGTTTATTTTGGTTAAAATCAAATTTTTGCGCTTTCTCCCACGCTGCATGTGCTGCGCGCTCATCTGCGTTAAATGTGTCGTACGTCGTGTAAATGGCAATCATTATTACATTGTTTTTTTGTTGGTTTTCTTTTGGGTGTCGATAAAGTTAAACAAAAACTTCAATTATTTATTAGTTTTATTTAAAATTATTATTGGGGTTAGTTAAATACTTAGAGGCTTTTTTAGTTAATTTGATTGAGTTTTCATTTTCATTACTTAATTTTTGCAAAGTTACTGTTACTAGTTGTCCTTTCCTCACTATCAGTGCATTTTTCCAAGGAAAGCCAAGGTTACACATGTAATTTACAAATACGAATATTTTTGCTGAATTCTTAAGCATTTTTTAGTTTCATAAAAGGATATATTTAAAATAAAATGTTGTAGAATCGCCATATTATTTTAGTTGTAACTGGTTGAGAAATAAATTGCTGGATTTCTTTGTGTTTCAAAAATTACTATGCTGTTTAAATTTGTTTCAATACATTTATACGGCAAATGCTGAAAGCGAAAAGTTTCTGAAATATTTCTTTGACAATTTTAATATTTGAACGACATTGATGCGACGTTTTGCTTGTATATGAACTGATTATTTATAAATCTTTTTTCAATATTAATTTAATAGTATGTTTATTATTTGCCTTGATCCTTTGTAAAGCTAATTTGCTTATATATAAATAAGCTAAACAAAGGTCTAGAGCAGCGACGTAAACTCGCATAATCAAATTTGTTGTTTCCAACGATTATTTTTTATTAAGTGATCATACAAGAGCAGTTGTAAAAAACCTCTGTTTATCTTTTTTTTGCAAATTTATTGAATAATTAACTATGGAGCTAAAAAGTTATTTTATATTTTATTTCCCAAATGGATTTTATATTGTTTAAAATGTCTTTTTATCATTTATGATGTAAGATAATATCAATAATAGTTACATATTTTTATTTTAAGGCTATTAATATGATTTTAAATTTTTTCAATTTCTTTGTTTGCGGAACAGGCCCCCGGCATGACATTAGGAAAAGCACTTACTGTATTTTTCCTGTGTCGGCATCTTTAAAAGCTCAAAAAATGTGTACTGGAAATATTCTTTCCATGACCTACATGTGTATTGTATCTGATTTATATTTTGTTTTTAATATTTATGTAATGATCAAAAACTTATAATTTCCATATAATATTTAGAAAAACCATCTATTTTTTCCGCCTGCGCATGTTATGCTTCCTTCGGGTCGGCCCGTCTCTAAATTTACATCTCGTCGAAGTACTCATTATAAAGCTTCCATTATATTTTGTTTATTTATAATATATTTTATAAACAATTGTTATCTTTTTATAATTACTTTGTAATAGATAAACATTATAATTGATATTAAATTCATTTATAATTAATTTTTCTAAATAATTAATTTTCCCATTACGAAATGTAAATAATAACTAATAATTTTTATTTTGTTTTCACAATTACGATTTTAAAAAATATGTAATAATTTTTTATTTTTTAGTAACATATCTTTAATTTTAATAACATTGTTAAATGCATTTGACTGTTTTTCAATATTGAAAATTAATTGCTTTCATTCAAAACAACCTTTAAATATTTGGTATCACTCGAATGTTTGATGTAACGTCTGTTTATTTATTACATATATTTGGAAAGCAATCGCCCATATCACAGGATCGCCTCGTAGGCCTTTATTTTAGTGGAAATTTTAAATTATTGTCGCTCGATTACAAAAAGGCCAAAACTGAAGTGACCTTAATAATTTGATCGGAATAATAGGTTTCATAGCTGTTTAAAGATTTTAAAGAATTGTGGTGGTTGTGGTGGTTGCTGCTATATTCGACTACCGTTAAAGTTAAAACAAATAATTTTAATGTCAAAATATTAAAACCTTTATTTGAATTTATGTATTATGAAGATATCATACTTTTATTTGATGCTAGCTAATTTGTCGCAAAATAATTTGGTTTAAGCTTTTAAAATTAAATATTGTATTTATTTTATTTATTTAGGTATACCAATTTATATGCCTATCAATCATGGATTTCTGACCTACTGCCAGCAGATTTGCTGGAACCACACTGACTGCGGTAATGAGTTTGCACATGGCCAACAAAAATTGTTCATATTTAATTTGGCTGACGTATTTATAATTTTTAAACAGATTCATTGATTTAAATAATAGATGTGACCAAACGAAATTTGTTGTCCACAGCTCATGCCAATTCTTATAAAAAATAATAATTAAAAATAATTTTTTCCCCGATAGATAATGATAAATAATTGGCAGATTTTATAAACATTAATTAAATTTTAGATTTTTTTTGCTATTCATTTTACATTTTAAAAGATTAATTGCATTTTTTATTTTCTAAATATTTCCGGTAGCTTTTTAATGTTGGTTTCAAATAATTCATAATAATGATGAGCCATGCACTTCTTTTCATTAACATTTTTTTTTGTATTCGAATCAATAAAGGTAAGTGTTTTGTTCAAATAATATTTCACACGGTTTATTTATTACTTAGTTTGGCTCCATGAGTCGCTTAAAAAGATCGGCACAGATTTGCTCGAACTTTGCGCGGTTGACAATTTGTTGAAAGCAAAATCTATCGTAGAACCGGTCGATCGAGATGCTAAAAGTTTACATTGAATTTCTCGAACGCAAAAAACGGAACATGTAAATTTACTTTTTAATATAATTTTATTCAACGCTTTTTTTGACCAGTGTCACGTCAATTACGGCAACTACAAACCGCCCTCTACTAAGGCCAAGACAGAAAACTTGGTGCACTGTGTATATATATTAAAACTTAACCTTGAATAACTATTTAGAAACAAAAAATCATGTTCACCAACTCCATTTTCCTATTAATTTATATTTTAAACCTAAAATAAATTCAAAATTATTAATAATGATCAAATCTTAAACTAAGTAACCTGAATTGTATTTAAAAAAAAGAAATATGCCGAAAAGATGGTTCAAGTAAAATTTGATTAAAACCATTTACTACTCAATTTAAGGCAAATAAATAACGGATTTTCATTAATAAATAGTATAGTAAAATAAATATTATATTCAAATGCAAAAAATGGCAATGCTAAAATCTTTTAATAAAACTCAATTTGTTTCCAATATTAATATTCTAAATAATTTTATTTATTATCCGTATTTATATTTGTAATGTTAAGAATTTGAAATCGTGGCGAGCGCAAACTGTTTGTGTGTGTTTGCAATAAAATTTGATGATTTAGACAACAACTATATAAAGTTGTTGAATTTAATAAAGCTTTGCTAGAAAATATTATTGATAAAATGTAAACAAATCTAAAGGAAAGGGAAAATACCGCAATACACGAGGAAGGCAACATGTTTGAGGCATGGCTGCTATAAATCTGTTTGTTGCATCAATACAATGATTTTCAATTGAAATCTTTTTGGAAATAAATATTCAGAAAAATGGCGCACAAATTTAATCACATATATTTAATCTATATAAAACACATTTGTAAAAATAATGAATTGATAATTTACTTAACAAGTTCGTAAAAAACACTTGTGCATCAAAAATAAAAGAATAAACGATAAAAAATAATATTCAATAAATCAAAAGTATTATCGCTAAAGATATATATTTTTAAAAGTTTATTATATTAAAAAGTTATTTCAAAGTACTCTATTTAAAATATAAATTAGATTGCAAACAAGATTAAACCCTTTTAAAAAAACTTTTAATTTATAAAATAATAATGACAGTTGGTTTTTTCGATTACATGTGTAGTCATAATGATGCATTTCGATATTTCTAAACGCATATTCGGCAGTCATCTATTATGAGGCCAAGACCGAAGAAATGAATCGCAACGACAGAGACATAACATTAAATATATAAATTTATTGATTTAAATAAACTCAAGAACGGTAAACATTTTAAGAGTATAATTCATTTCTTTCTAAATTTAAATTTCAAAATTTAAATAACAATAAAAGATTAAGTTATAATTTAATGTCAAGCTTGCAATAACTAAGATTATTTACTTAAATAAAGTCAGAAATGTTTTCAAAAAATAATAATGTTTCTTATTTTACATTCAAAAAGTTACACTTTTACGAAGGTATTACTGTCGAATCACATATACTATTCGTCTTGTTGTAATTTCTAAAATAAATTGCCATTTTAAATATGTAGTTGTTCGATATTAATAATAATCGTTGTCTTTATGTTTAAATTTAATTTAAGTGCTTATATTAAAAATGATTAAAATCAAATCGCTTATTGCGAAGTTAATAAACACATTTATATTCTTCTGTACGGCAAAAAACAGCAAAAGGCGTCGGAAACTATTGTTTACTTAACTACCCCCCCCCCCCAAAAAAAATATTTAAAAATAAACAATATTAAATGATAAGATTTGAATTAATTAAATCGATCTGTCAAAATCAACAAAATATTATTTTAATGCATAATTTTAATCAAAAAACCATTTAATAAAAGTATTAAAATCCAGACATTGGTGATAAAAATAAACTTTACACAAAGAGCAACCAATTCTTGTTTTACATTAAAAAAAAAAATTAATCAATTAAAAACAAGACAATATGTTTTACAAGCATTCACCAGCATTAACAGTTATGTGAAACACGCATTTTGAAATTTTTATCCTTATATTATTAAAAATGCATTTCAGTAATATTCGTTCTGGTATTACTATATTAAGCGCCATTTATGTGTGCGTGCATAAATCAAAAGCGTTTATAAATAAATAACAGATCAACCCAAATTTATTTTATAAAATTAGATATGCTTAATATTCTAAATTGCAAACAATTAGTGTTATATATTGAACTACTTGCAACAAAAAATTAAACAAACACAAGAAAATTAAAAGTTTCTCATAAAAAGCGGTTGATTTTGAAATATAATGAATTTTTAAATTTATATTACATTTATTATTATTATTATTATTTTTAATAAATTTATTCATTTATTTGGGTAACTTAGTTTTCTTTGATATATAATATTTATTGGGGTTTATTTTAACATTATAAAATATACTTTATATATGAAATTGTTAAACATTTTTATGTAAATTTAAAAACAAATACCTTTAATTTAAAAGTTAATGTGCAATTCTTTAGGTCATTTGTATTTTTTTCATTTACTTTTTCAACTTGAATATTTAACTATAATTTTATTTTCTAAATTAAAAATTCAAAATTATTTTAACTTCATTAATTATTTTTACTTTTTAATGATTTATAAATAAATATAATTTTGTTATATGCATTCGTTGCCTAGAGATGGACGAATGGATATGATCATTTTTCTCTAATTTATTTTGATATTATATCACCGATCAGTATGTTGAAATTTATAAAAAGAAGTTGCACTTTGCAACATTTTTTAATAGGTTCATTGCATTTTCAAACATTCATTATTTTTTTTAAATTTATGTAGAAATTTTTGTTTAAATACATTATTTACTAAAGTTAATGTCACAATTCTTTATGTCGTTCAATAGATAGTTTCATTTAGCATTTATAAAAAATTGTAAATAACAACGCATTGTATTTTATATGCCTATGCTTAAAATGCTCCCGAGTAAGGTTGTCGGTTTTATTTAATTTTTGGTTTCAAACCGACCGAACCAATAACCGAACCGAAGCTTCGGTTTAATCGAACCGAACCGATAACCGAACCGAAAAATGCAGGTTTTCGGTCTCGGTTCGGTTTGAAACGGACAACGTTACTCCCGAGAGAGCTCTGACAGATTTTCGTTATTAGCGACGTGATTTGTTGCTGCCAATCAAATGGAGCCTCGACAGCATCGTGCCCCGTTGATTATCTTGGTGGCAAATAAAAATATATTGTTGCAAATTGTTCCGCGTAAAATAAATTAATTTAAAAAAGTTTTCTTTTAAATTACTTAATTTCTTATTATAAATATTTATGCACAAATAAAAGCTGTTGTTGGGTTGTCATTTGGTGTGATTCTCGGACAATGACCACGAATTGTACTGATTCGCGTTCGAGAGCCCTTCGACCTGCTCCAGTCTGTCTCGCATTGCCGAACGACATCCAAATAGCATTATTATGCCTCGCACAGAAGGTATGTTTGGAGAGCATTTATAGCTAGCTTTCGTTTATGCGTAATTATGGATTAATTAAATTGATTTAGGGAGTAATTTTTATTAAATACTAAACCTAAATTAAAAGTTATAATTAAATTCAATTAAAATAAAAAAGTTTCAGCAGGTATCTTTCAACATAAAATATCAACGTACTTAAATGAAAACAGTATAAACCCAACCTAGTGATTCAGTCTTACAAAGAACAATAAAACCGTATGTGTTAACAAATATCACATAATTTCTCACCAATTTAATAATGTTCGTCTCTAAATAGAAAGAAAAAATGAATTTAAATTGATAAATTTCTGTCTTTTTTGAAGCGTAAATTTAATTTATTCAACGCCAATTATGACGTGGAAGCAAAAGCTTCGCGTATTTAAAAAAGATTAAATAGACATCCCCAATGCTTCAACATACTATAATAAATGCTTAGATCGGCATGCGTTGTCATCTTACAGCAGGAAACAACACTTGTCAATAAATATATTTTAAAAAAAAAGTCCATACCTATCCAATAAACAAAAAAATTTATTTGAAAATGTTCATTCACATAAATATTAAAACATATGATACAAAAATTTAAATATATCTTAAACTTTGCTCAAGTCTGTGGATCTTTCAGATTCTGAGTATACCAAGGATAATAGGAGTATATTGATAAATTTAAATTTTTACAAAAAAAGCTAAAACCCAATGACGATATTTAAAAAAATACATTGAAGAAAAAAGTTTACTAATACATATTAATTAACGATGCGAGAATCTGTAATTGATCTGTTTCAACGACGTCTACGCATTAAAATTTCAAAAAATATCTTTTTGCCAAAGACTTTTCAATGTTTTAAATATACAGTAACTGCAATGCAAAAAATTAAATTTGATCATGTTAATGAATGGAGTCTATTATTTATCATTATAATATCGGATGAAAATGATTAAAAAAGCTATGTAAAAAAATTTATTTTATTTGAATGAATTTTATGTAAAATTAAATTTGTAACATTAAAAAAAGAATAAAATACTATTAAACACAAATAAAAATCAAAAAACATCAATTGTCTACGTGCTACTGGGGGTGTCATTAATAAAGAATAACTACGGTAATGTTAAATGAATCTTGGAAATGATTTTGATAAAAATAAATAGGAAATCAATTTAAAATTTAATTAAAAAAATGATAATAAAAATAATAAAGATTTTCCAATCAAAGTGTAAAAAACCAAATGAATAAAATAAATAACAATAAGATGTTAACCATTCAAACGATTAAACATTCTACATTGTCAACCAAATAGTTTGAAACATTAAAAAAAACACAGCAAATATATTTACACATTTTTTATTTAAATTTTAAGAAGTGTTACAAATAATAAAAAAGCTGTGTTTCTTGTTGATAACGCAACTTATAAAATATTCTATTAAGGTTCTTATCAAAAAAAAATTTTAAAATCTGTTACAATAAAACCATGCCTGGCTAAGAATATAAATATTTAAATTATTTAATTTAAATCTAAAATATTCGAATTTTAAGGAAAACCGAGACGGAACTGAAGATGGCTGGCACCGTAATACGCACCTGGAGAAAATCGACACTGGCTCGTCCGCAATGTTTGGCACGCTCACGATGGCCTGAACCGGTGTGTTGCGGTCAAAATAAATCTAATTACAAACAAATAAAACACTTATTGAATCTCTTTTTTTGGCGTTGATGTTTGAACGTGATGATGTAGCCAATTTCCAGGGAAAATCACAAAAACAAGCCCGGGCACTTTGATAGAAAAAGTGTCGAGATCCATTACATAATACATATTCACATAAAAAAGTAAATTTAGGAATATAAAATTACAGGTGTGGCAAAAGGATGCAGCAACTTTTGAATGACATGAACATGTAACGTAATATCATATCAAACATATATCTGATAAAACATAAATAAAATGGCCCCAAATAAAATTCAAATTAATTAAAATTTAAATGCAACCTATTCTATATATCAAAGTCTAAATTAAAAAAAATTCTTTAAAAATAGATTTATAACACGATTTTAAAAATTCTTACAAAAAAAACTATTTAAATAAACTTTGTTATTGTAATAATCTAAAAATTATGAACAAATGATATCAAAATAAATACCAACCTAAAAATGCCAACAACCAAAATACCTCTTACAATTAATTAAAGATTTTTTAATATAATTACTGTTGACGACACTTGCTTCATGAAAACTAAGGATTCAGCAGCCCCATAACGCGAGAAGAGCCGAGCAATTAAAATGATTTTGTTGCTTTAAGTTTTATACTTGAGTAATTGTATGGTTTTCTAATTTTTATTATTATTTTTCGTTATAGTTTAAATCTTCGCATAAGGATCCTGAGATACAGAAAGATCATAATGGAGAAAGCTCAAACATTAGCAAAAAAAAGCCCCGCTCAATACCAATATTTATAAGACAACATACTTTATATTTTTATATTCGTAAATTGTTTTAATATTGTCAAAATATTTAATTGTCTACTTAAATCCTATTAATATAAAATAAATTTACAAACAAACAAACACTTTTCATATCAAATATTTTGAATCCAAATGGTGAACAGAATAGTTGATATGCATGAGCAAAAATCTAATTTTAAATCAAATAAATAAGGTAAATAAAGCATTTCAAAAATGGGATTACCAATACAAAGGTAATATAAATTCTACCTGCAAAGATACGATACTTATTCTGTATTTAAATGTTTGGTACTTTAGCAGTAACAATAGAAATTAAAAAATAATAAATGCTTATATCTAATGTTTTTAAAAATATGATTTTTGACAATATTGCCAACTACTCCATTATAAAATAATCGATTTATAAATTTAATTATAAATTAACTAAATAAATGTGAAACAAATAAATAAATGCAGAAACGCTTGAGCATTTTTTGAGAACCAAGCGGGCGATTAATACAACAAACAACGCAAGTCACATCTGAGACAATCAGGAAAAAAAAATAAAGAATACTTTATAGAGAAAATAAATAAACACAATCATTGAATGAAACCTTCCTTTACTTCTAATTTCAATTTAATTGTTTTCAACACAAACCAGGGGTGGGTCGAAAGAGAAATTTTTCGAAATCGAAATTTTTTTCGAAATCGAAATTTTTTTATTTCGATTTTCGTAAGAAAACCGAAAGAAAAACCTCGAAATTATCGAAATCGAAATCGAAACTAAAGAGACCCTTCGAAAGTGGAACAAAAATAAATCTTTTTTTTAAAAAAAAATTTTTTTTGCCCTTCATTAATTCGAATCATTAAATTTCAAAAATTTATTGGATCGAGGGCTTTTGGCGAATAAAAATTCTATTTTTCAATAGAAAAATGGTTGAAATGCAAAAATAACCCCGTATTGACAGACTTGTTGACAATTTTTTGAAGATTTTCAGTCCTTTTCAAGTAAAAAAATGAATTTTTGGATCAAATTCCCTAACAAAAACAAATCAATTTTAAAAAATTTCTCGGCGGCGCCTATCGGCACCGCCGACCCCCCCCCCCCCCCCCACCTTTTTGCCTTTTTAGTAAAATCGCACAATAACAAAAATTTCGCGAAGAAAATATTAAAACAATTTTTTATCAATTTTAGATGGTTTTTTGGTTAGGGGGAGAAGTCGGCGGTGCCGATAGGCGCCGCCGAGAAATTTTTTGAATCTTTGACTCAATTTGTTAAAGATTTGCAACCAAAATTGGAAAGAATGAGATGCTTTTTTGCATTAAAAAAATTGAAAATTTTGACTCATTGTCCTTACGAAAAACCACAAAATGAGGAAAAATCCTTAGATATCACAACCCTGGCTAAAACTAAACAAAATCAGGTCATTTTATGCGTAAAAGCCTTCAGGACAAATCTTTAAAAAAATGACATTTCAAATTTTAAAGATTGGGGTATCCCAATTGTCCGTTCTCTACTTTTTTTCCAATGATTTTTGGCGAAATTTAGTGTAAAGGGTAAAAGAAAATGTTAAAGACATGGAGGGGGTTTGAACCTCCAACGGATTTTTGGTGACGGGAACACAGACCGATAAGACAACAATAACGTTGCCTTACGCACGAAAAATGTGGTAAAGTGTCTCAAAAAATAAAAAATTTCTTTGATACAATTTCTCTTTCGATAAAATTTCGAAGAATTCGTCTTTCGATTTTCGAAATCGAAACGAAAGAAAAACCTCGAAATTATCGAAATCGAAAGGTTTCGACCCACCCCTGGTTGATATACAGCTATTTAAGTTCATTGAAGAATTGATTACTTTATGTAAATGCGCGTATCAAGGCTGCGTCTTGTATCCATTGTTTGACGTTCTTTGTTACGAATCACTGCAAATATTAACAATTCTGGTTTCCTGCAAGGGAACCGTCCCGCAAATTTTTTCCCTGGACTTTAATTCACACGATTAAAATAGGGCAGCACTTGACCTTCATCAGAAAATAAAAATTTAAGCGTATTGTAGATTAATGACTTTTGATTTTTTTCAATTTATGTTAATTTTTAATAAATTTTTTATCCACAATGCCATTATTCATGAGATCCGTGATCTCCTGGCTAAAGACAAAAGAAGCCTTAAATATTAGACACGTATGTGAAACTATTTAAAATTAAAATCAGATATTTAAAACCTATAAAATAATACTATTTAACAAACTCTAAAAAGCAAAGAATTAGGTTAGTTTATGTATTTAGGTATGATCAAACCAACACACAATTATTGCATAACAGTCAAATTTTTTAAAAATTTTTTATAATTTTGTATTAGCATTTTTTTGATGTTGTTGTTTTTCTTTATTTAAATTTAATTTAATATTAATGTCTAATTTATGTAAAGTCGTCGTTTATGACACTTCTTCCCTGTAACGATTGTAGTGTATGGCATTAACCATCTGCCGCAAATCGGCCGACTTTTAATTTTTCTTTTAGATCATAAGTCCGGTCTCTTAAAATTTATTAACGGAATTAAATTTGGTTTAAAACTTTTTTTATTTGTTTGTTTTTAATGATCATAAATGAACCCTTAGCCTATTTTCTGTGTGATGTTAATATTTAATTTGCAAACGATTTTACTATTATGTTTTATTATTTCTATTAATACCTTATTTATAAAGCCTCAAATCTGCTTCATTATTAATAAGCATTCTGAACTCTTTTTGAATTTTCGTATTTTTAGCAAAAGCTAAAATTACCGGAATTATAAAATTAAACACAATTATTAAAAATTAGTCATAATATTTTATAAAATAATCATAACATTAACGGATATTATGTGAATTTAACACTTAGGAAATATGTATATAAAAAATTACCTACATAAAAATACAAAAATGGATTTTTCTTAATTTAAAATTATTTCATGTATCTTACAAATATTTGAAGTTTTTGTCCAACCTAATTAATAATATCACTTCTCCTTTTTATAAGCGACCAATTAAAAATAATTAAAATTAAGTTTCGCCTTTATTAAGATCTGAACGTTTGTCCAGTTTGGTTTGCTGTACGAATCCTCAACGCGCGGTTCTATAATTAAATATCTTACCAAAATTAAACACATAAAATATTAAAAGTTTAAAATAATAATGAACTTATTCAGGAATTCAGGAAAAAACAAAAAGTTTATTAAAAACCAAAACAACTGAGTTTTATTTATTGAAATAATTTTAAATCATATCTTCTAAATATTATTTCGAATTAATGTATTTTATCATCATTACATTTGTTTATGTAATTTTAATTGCGTAAATTATTGTTATAAATTTAATTAAAACATTTTTGTTAGCTGTTCAAATATATTTATTGTGAGTTGCAAAAGTCCAATCTAATTGTACAATTTTTAACTGATTAAAAATTTAATAATAAATCAAGTAATTAAATGGAGAAATGTTGGCATTTTTTAACTACCTATGAGTAAAAACAATAAAAAAATGTTTCAATTTTGATTTGCAATAAGTTCGTGTAATTTAATAAAAAGGTAAAGTGCTTTTAAAAGGTTCGTTTGACCAAAAAAGAGCCGCATTAATTATTCTTATTTGATATATTTTTTCATTCAATAAATAACTTTAAAGTGCTGTTGATATATTTCACTAACGAAAAACCTATTCCTTAAACCAGCGCAATTCACGTGATATTTTTGCATTATAATAATAAAGAATATATTAATTAAATAATCTTAAATTAAACTAATTCTTCAGATTAACACTAAATATCCATTAATAAAAACTGAAAAAGTGAACTATTTTTTAATCTTTACTATAAAGGTTAGTTAGATAATTAATAATATTTAATGTATTTTTATTAACAAGTATCTGAATTAAAAAATCAATTTCAAAAAAAGAATTCAAAAAAACCCAATCGCAATATTTTTCGCAAATATTTAAACAAAAATAAGCAGAACAAGGAACAAAATTTAGGCCATCAAAAATAACGCAAATCCAAACTGATTAAAAAAAGTTAAAAATTTTTAAATTAATTATCATGACTTAAATTTGATAAAGATAAAACGAATGCTTTTGTTAATATAATTTTTATTTAGCCTTTAGCCTTTAAAAATTTATAAGCTTTATTTTAAGGAAGATTTGTTTCTATTTAATTCTAATAAACAAATTCATTTTTATTAAAAAAACTATTACAATTTTAAAACTCATTAAGCAAGCTACGGATTGGTGTTTAAATAAAACAAATAATGTTAAAATAGAAAGAAAAGGAGTTTTATAGTATATATTAATTATATCAATAAATCCGTATAAGCTGAATTAATCTATCTTAATTATCAAATTTTGCTCGGACTAAACACTCAAACCCTTTATGATTCAAAAACAGAACTATGAGGTCGTTCAAATGTTTAATATGTGACCGAACAAAAAAAATCGGATTAGGAATATCAGTAAAATTCTAAAAATTTACAAAAAATTACAAATAAATTATAAATAATAATATAATTCAACGTCAAGGCGTCGTGAATACACGTCAACATTCCCACAGGACATATTATCACATCTCTAGGATTTAAAAACATAATATTGATTAAATAAAATATCAAATCTCTAATTGTTAAATGAAGTAACCAAAAATACTAGTTTTAGAGATTTTTATTTAATAACTATAAACTTAATGGAAGACATTTTACGCAAAAATTAATTCAATAAATAACAGAATAATAAGGACACGTGACGGTCGTCGTGCAAATCAATCGTCCTTGTCGGAAAAGGGCAGGGAAAAATAATTAATCAATAGTATTTTGTCAAATAAATTTTAAATTTGTTACAACAGCAAAAAAAAATTTTAAAAAGTTGAAAAAAATCTTTGGCCAACCAACCCATTGGAAAAATATAAAAAAACAATAAATGGCGCAGACACCGGTGCGGACTTATTCATGAAGGCAACAGGATTGACAGTTGGTTGTTTGACATTTGATTAATACGGCGCGCTAAAATACAAATAATAAAAACAAATAGTTTAGATTTTTTCGACTTACTAAAAATTTTATTCTTTACAAAATAATTGTTAAATTACCAAAGCCGATTGATAAATTATTTAAATCAAACATAAATAAATGTTATTAGTAATTATAATGTTTATTATAAAGTTTTTATTAAACTAAAAAATTTTGTTTATATTATTTAAAAAATATATAATAAATAACAAAAATATACTAAACATTTTATAATGAAACTTCGAGGCTCGGCCTACAAAAATTTTTTATCTTGAAGTAAAAAGTTTTTAAGCAGTAAAGATTATTTTTCTCGTTCATGATATTTTACTTATCAACAATAAAGAATTATTAATATTTAATTGCAATAAAAAATTTTAATTAATGACTGTTTTTAAGAATAAATATCTGTTTAACTAAACAGATTCATTAATAAATATAACCAAATAAAATGGAACCATATATTAATAATAAAATGTCTTATATATTAATATAAGCCGAATAAATACTTGACATAATACATTATTCACCCAACTAAGTAATTTAATTCAAAAATCTATACATGCACAAAAAAGTAGTCAGTGAAATAACACAAGCATCGTTGAAAACAAATTATTTTTTAATAAACTTATATTCAAGAAAAACTGTATCCATTGACCACCAAGTGGCACATCTGCAACAGATTTTTGAGATCGACAAGCGCTAATACGCTGGCGAACATCGAAGAATGCTCGCGACTTTATTTGAATAAATTTTAGTCATCAATGCAAAAATTGTAAAATACGTACAAAGACCGCATTAACACGAAGTGTTCGGTCGACTGTCCTGCCGGATTAACTAGGTAAGAAAAGAAGTAATAGTGGCAAGAGAACTCGAATAAAACAGATGATCCTACCGCAAAAAAAAGCAATTTAAAATTGTCAAAAAATTTAAATATTTTAATTTAAAATGATCCTTTTCACTATTTTTATTTAAAACAAAAATTATAAATTATAATAAAAAAATCAGTGGGGAAAAATAAAAGGCCGACAATTTAGAACTTTTTCGAAATTTTGATTTATTCTTCACAGGAGAAAAAAAAATTATGAGAATTTTTACGCTATAGAGTTATATTTATAAACTTGAAAAATCGAAAAAGTCATAGACAAATTTTTTTTTTAATATTATTTAATGTAATGAAAACTTTGAACATTCCAATTAAAAAAGCATATATTTATTTAAATAAGGATTTTTTGGGCATATATTATTTTAGACTTAAATATATAAAGTTGCCATAGGTATTAATTGTTAAATACTTTATTTAAGAATACTATAATTATTATATTGATATTATTTTTTAAATAATAGTAGTTCCAATCTTTTAACTTTTGCTCCTGCAGCTCACGTACGATTATCTTCTTCATGGTAGGGCTGGTTCGGGCGGGGCGGACAAACCCAGGTGCTAAAATATTTAATATTTAATTGCTGCAATCGATTAAATATTAATATGCAAACAAGGATTTATAAAAATTTTTGAAATAAATGATAATATTAGGTTTTTGGTTTTATATTTATGTAATAAACATATAGTTTGATACAATAAGGCTACCATTTTTTGCAGTCTTTTAGTTTTAATAAAAACGTTATTCTTTTTTAAAATAGAATATACTATTATTTTTGTCCGACATATTATTTAAAAAATCAAGTGTTATTATAATTTTTTTAAATCTATTTGTAAATTTTTATAGCTATTTGTAATCCAATTTATTTCTTATAAGGGGAATTTTTTTAAAGTAAATTTTAAAATCATTGCGGGATTTTGCTTCTTTAAACATGCTTTTGAACGTACAATCTATCAAAATTACACATGTGTCGCCTCTTTTTCGAGAATTGCATGAACTAGGTGAACATTTTTTGTTATTAGTACAATTCATAAAATATGAATTAAATGCCTTTTTTAAATGTTTGCAAGCTATTTATATTATTAAAAATTCATTTATATCAAATTTCAGATATATGTTAAGTAATGCTTTTGATTTTTTTTAAATTTCAACAATTTATTATTATTAATTGTTGTTCTAAAAATCTACTGATTGTAGTGCTGTCCAAATTCAGACAAATTCAATTTTATTTTGTTAATTAAAAATGGGATTGCACGGGTTTGTGCAACAAATTGTTTTTTATTTTTTTTTACTAAACAAAATAAGTATTTAGAAGTAGATTGTTTTTATGATACATCACAAGTTTGTTAGCGATGAGCGCCGTAAAATTAATTTTTCTTTACTTTAAAAGGTGGTGTCGTCACCAGGGGCTCGGCCTCCCTTAACACCAAAGTCCGGGGGCCGACTTTACCTGGAATTGGAGGTTAAACTATTAAAGTGTTTTTTAATAAAAAATATAACAAATTTATTCGAAAATTTATTTTTTTGTAAGCTAAAATATTACTATAAAACTAATAATTTTGCATTGAAAAAAATCACTTATGGACTGCAATACAAGTTCAAAGCAGTATTTATTTTAAAATATGATAAGCTTTAGGCAACTTGAAACTAAAGGACTGAACATTGATTTAATTTAGCAAACACAAACAGTATAACAATAAAAAATGAAAATAAATTTTTTATTTGATTATTTTAACAAATTTTCAAAAATACAATATAATTAAGTTTAAATTGCTAATTTAATCAGCCGTTTGAATTACTATTATTTTGCAACTGATTTTGTATTTATAAATATTATGGCATTATTTTATGTGTTTAGCTTTTTATCATTGAAATTAATCCTGTGCTCTCGAACATAATAAAAAAACAAAAATTTTAAAATAAAACTAAATAAGCTAATAGGAAGTAAACTGTTCAGACCTAAAAATTCACCAAATTCTTACATTCGTTTTACCGTCGTGATAAATAAAAATTCCTGAGATCATATTTCACCTACGGGGAAATGAGACGAAAAACAAAATCCAAAAAATTCTAAAAAAGCTTTGAGATTCTATTAATGTATTAACAAACTGATTTATTTATTGCAAAAACCAAATATAACGCGTTTCGTGAAGAATTAAATGGATGCGAGCAAATCAGACGGAAAGACTTCTACATTTGAAATAAAGTTAAAATTTCTACATTTTTAAGCAAAAAAAAATGAAAACCCTAAATATGATTATCGAAATTAAAGGAAATTTTAATCAATCGATTGCTTCTCGAATTGCAAGTTGGTTTAATTGATGTAATCTGCATAAAATAATTAAACCTTGTAAATAAAAATTCCCATTGAATAACAGCAGGTATTATTATTAAAATGATAATTTGAAAATATTATTAAATATTATTCCAATTATTTTTGCGACAAGCACAAATAATTAAAATTAAAAATAATAAACTAAATAATAAAGGTGAAATAAAGTACAAAGAATGCCCTAAAACTAACAAAAAGTGAGCAAGATAAAAAGCAATGTTGTGATCGGCGCAGATCCATCGTCTGGTAATGAATTTTTATATTTCTATTGCGAAGTTGGGATTTTATTTTAATTTTATTGTTTATAAATAAAGACCGGATTTTCATGTTTTAACATGTTTTTTTGGCGAATGAGGTTAACGAGAGAAACCCAAAAATAGCATTCATTTTGAAAAATTTTAAAATTAGAGTGACTTATTTGTCCATATAAAAATCCATATTATGGCCTTTTTGGTCAAAATTCAACAAAAATTCGGAGTTTTTGTAAAAATTCCTTATGAAAAATGAATAAAAACGAAAAATGTAATCAAAAATTTTTCAAACTAAAAATGCACATCTAAAAATGACTTTTTCTACTTGTAATTGATATTATCACCGGGTGTATTATACTTTGCGATGCATGTAATTTAAATAAAAAACAATAAATAAAAATAGGGCATTCAGATACATCTGATTATGTTATGAAAAAGGCATTCCTCGTCTTTCAAATTACAATTTAACAAAAAAAATTGCTTTGGACAAAACTGTATTATTTATAAATTAATATTTGGTCGGACGTTCAAACAACTATTTAAATAATGAAATGTAAAACATTGAAAAGTCAGCAATCAATAAGTGCCCCAACTTCACATGGTGTTTTTTTCATTATTTGTACACATTAATAAACACATTATTATCAGAAAATCTTGGGTGACACAAAAATTGGATTGGGGGCATGGATCATTTAAAAATTCTATGCCAACTAAAAATAAAAAAATAATAAAAACAACTAAAGTTGATATTAGAGATCTATCTTTTTGATTTTGATTAATCAAAAATAAAGTCCTTAAACGTTTTGTTTTGTATATACGATTTGGGCTTCAAGTTAAAAAAATCAAAATTTTTATAGTTGAATAATAAAAGATTAAGATTTAAAATTATAAATTTTAATGCTGATAAATTCAAAATAATTATTAAAGGCAATCCAAATTGGCCAAAATAAAATAAACTTTCAACAAATATACACAAAATATAAATTTTTTTATATTGTTAAACTTTACGAGATAACAATCCAAACTTAGCTCAATTTATAAAAATATTTAAACCCTAAACTTCAAATAAAATTTAAAAAGTTTCCATTTTCAGTGTACAGTATTTGGAGGTCTTCGGATCTCTATGAAGGAGTTTGGAAAAGAATTGTTACGCTTAATGAATGACGACAACAGCAGTGTTGGAACCACTATTTCCGGAATTTCCGGACTGCCCTCCCCTCCTTCCCCCAGCGCTTCCCTTCCCCATCCCTTCCCTCCTTTCCTAACTCCCGAGCGAGCCCCCCCCCTTCCCGCGCACACACCTTTCCTCCCTCCCGGAGGCTATCTGAGCGCCGTGAGCGCCCGATTTATTAGAAGAAACATCCCGGTACAGCGGCCAACCGAGCGCCAATTTTTTTTTAAATGTATGAAACGGTACTGATCTGGCCCCAAATTTTGCCTCACGAATCCCAAGTCCCTTCCCTCTCTTCCCTCCCACATACCCCCAACCCCCTCTATTCACATCTACCAACGCGCACGATCTTAGCGTATATAAAAGATAAACACATAAATAAAAATTATAATATTATTATGAGAAATATGAGCAAGGTAGATAAAATACTGGAAAAGGTCTATTACGACCTCAAGTCTCCAGCAAGTTTTGCGGGGGTAAATAAAACTTTAGAGGAAGCAAGGAAGATAAATCCAAAAATTAAAATGGAGCATGTTACCAATTTTCTCGAAAAACAAAGGACATACACGCTCCATAAACCTATTAAAAAAAGATTTCCAAAGTTAAAGACTGTCCCTAGCGGCTTTCACACTGACTGGCAATGTGATCTTTGTATTTTTGATCAACTGACAAAACAAAATAATGGATTTAAATATTTACTAGTATGCATCGATGTTCTGAGTCGAATGCTTTTTGTTGCTCCGGTAAAGTCGAAGAAAAGTGAAGACATGCGTAGAGGCTTTTGAAATGGTATTCAAAAAGGCCAATGTTTTACCTATGAAAATATATAGTGATAGCGGTCTAGAATTCCAAGCAAACAAGATGAAAAAATATTTCGAGGACAAAACAATAATAAAACATGTAATGCATAGTCCCCATCTTCACGCCGGCGTGGTGGAGAGGGCGAATCGGACAATAAAGGAGCGTCTCTATAGATATTTTACCCAAAACAATACCCAGAGGTGGATTGATGTTATTGATAAAATTATTAAAAATATTAATAATAGTGTACACAGAACAATCGGCATGAAGCCAACAGATGTAACGTTTAAAAACGCCAGAGCACTATGGGAGAAAGTATATGGTGAAAAGGAAGAACCACAAAACGAATCGAAATTTAAGGTCGGGGACACCGTTCGGATTACAAAAGAAAAAGGTGTATTTGCAAAAGGGTATTATCCAAATTTTACAGAAGAAATATTTAAAATTGCTAAAGTCCTTTCGACCGTTCCCCAATCTTACCGTATTGAAGATTTTGACGATAACTTAATCAAGGGAATTTTCTATAATCAGGAACTTGTAAAAGTATCAGAGGACTCCAGACTTGCGGAGATATTAAAAACGCGAGTTCGTAAAGGGGTCAAAGAACATTTTGTACGATGGTTGGCAGACACAAACAAACCAGATAGCTGGGTAAAAGATACGGATATTGAAATGAAATAGAATGGGGTATTTATTCCATACCGAAGAAGCTAGCTCAAAAGGTGAATGCCTATTAAGAAAAAAGGTGGGGTCAGAGGGTTGCGAATAAGAAACGATTAAGGACCCATGACGCGGGTCAAACGGTGTCTAGATATTAGGGTATGACAATATGATACCACGGTATGACAAATTATATGACTACGGCATGACATATTATGAAAAACTATGCTTATTGTATGAAAACTATGGCTATTATGACTCAGGTATGAGAAAGTATGACAAAAGTATGAGTATTATGATAAACAGTATTAAAATTGTATGACCATTTGTGACTATGGTATGAGACACACTATTACTAAGTGTGACAAACAGTATGACTACTATGACAAAATATGTCTAATAATGAACTCATTATGACGATTGTATGAGAAACTATGCCTAGAAAATAATGACTATTGTATGATTAAGTATGACTAATTATAACCATGTCTGACAAATAGATGACAAGGACGATGACTATTATGCCAAACAGTATGACTATGACATGTGACAAATGATGAAACAGCATGACAGATGACAATAATATGACAATAGCGACTATGATGAGGATGACAGCGATTAGTAATGATGCATGTAATATGGTACAACGATTAAAATGCCGTATGACAATGGGGAAAAAAATAAAGGGTAAAATATATCGTATGATGACGATGAATAGGATCTCTTGTTACTCTTGCTATCAATAAGATGTGGTGTCACTCCCGTTCACAACCGATTGCAAACGGGGCCAGGGGAGTTTCCTTTCCAGCCCAACCACCCGGCGAAGGTCCATCATGAGGTCTACAAAACCTATCTAGTCTGTGAATTTTGATCTGTTTTTTACAAACGATATACCATTTGAAAGAGGAGATTCTTCTGCACAGAATTACTTCACAAATATTTTTTAAAGGACCAATGAACGATACTATGTGCTCATAGTGTAATAAGGCTATTGGTACTGAAAAATACAAGTTCAAAGTAATCCATTAATTTAACCGAGATCCAAGCCTAATGGATGTTTTTTCTACAAAAAATGCCCTGATTACACAAACCACCAACCAAAAGCTTAATCAAATTGTCCCCCAAAACCTATTGGGCCCATTGCCAAATCCAAAATTCAACTTTTCCCCCCCCCCGTCCCTCAAGGTCATTTCGGCACCTGTCAATCAAACTTTTTCTCCGTGCACCAAAAATTTCATCTGACCGATTACCTGTCAATCAAACTTTTCTCCGCTTAAAATTTGCAATAAAGATTTCGACAGATTACCAATCGTCATTTTCGTGACATGTTAAATAAGGTTCGAAATAAGGGGTAGCGAGTCGGGTAAAAGTAGCGAGAGGGGGTGTAGCGAGTTGGCGGGTAGCGAGCAGGGTAAATACCCCGGCGGCTAACCTTTGTACGGGTACCAAGGGTTTCCTTTAGTTTGGAATAATGCGCGGATAAATATTTAAAAGGTGAAACGCAAATGGGGAAAAGAGGTGAAAACTAAACAGGTGAAAAAGGTGAACACAAAATAGGTGAAAAAAGGTGAAATCAGGTGTAATTTCACCTAAACGATATAGGGCACGTGTTTACGGAGGGAGGGGGGTGATAAAATAAGACGATGGGGGCGCTGGTTAAAAACCAAACCCTATCGGGCCTTTTGCCAAATCTAAAATACGTACCCGCCACATTTTCAAGGCCATGTCGCCGAGTGAAAAATATGAGAAGAAGGTCAGAAATTTGAGAAACTTTATCAGAATTATGAGAAGCTGATCGGAAAAATTGAATTAGGACAGAAACTGATGGTCAAAGGAGAATAGAATGACCAATATGAAAAACGTGGATATGAGAATAAGAGAAAAAAGTGCAAACTGTACGAAATTCAAAATCGTTGAAAAAAATATAAAAGCAAATCCAAATCACAGAAAAAGGAAACATGTACGAATTTAGCCCTCAAGTAAGGGAGAATACAGTATTTCTGAAAAAGATAGCCTCTAACCGTTCAGATCGAAAGAAGAACGATTTAATCGAGTCTGCAACTACCGACCAAATTTTGGCAATTGTTGAAATTTGTGTAAACATTTTGAGTTTTAATTTCAAACTTAATAAAAGCCAAAAACAAAAACTTATCCAGTACGCAGATTTTTATCGGGCTATTGCCAGATCACGTTCGGAAAAGGCAGCAAGAAAAGAAATACAGCAGGGAAGCGGAATAGCGCTAGGAGCACTCATAATCCCAGTTCTAAGCGTTCTAGCTCAACATTTGTTAGAAAAAATCATATCATGAAATTTGCAAAGAAAACGATAATGGTCCCAGAAGCGGAATACCATTCGTTATTAAACGCGTTCAGGGGCGGAGATTATCTGCAAAATGAAAAAGCCTTATTAGATGCAAAGATTATGCAAAATTTAGAAGATCCAACAATAAGTGAAGATCTTAAAGCGAGTAGACATAGTTGGCTTTATAAGGAGCGAAGAATGATAAAAAGAATGGTTGATAATAGACCGCAAAGAGTTGTGATTGTTAACCAAAATGCGGCACCTAATGTTGCACCATATTTGGGGGTTAGTCAGCCGAATAGCCAGGCAACCGAGGAGCCAAGAAAATTCATAGTGCCTACAAAAAGGCTCAGAAGGGAAGAAAACGAAAGTGAGGAAGTTGATAAAAACTTGATAGATGAAAACATGAGGGAGGTGATTCAATCTTCGTCAAATGAAGAAGAACCCCCATTCGAAATACACTCCCCAGTTTCTTCCGAAACATCGTCGATTTTTAAAACACCCGAAAAATTGCGCCCTACTACGATCATTCACCCCAACTTATTAGGAGATCTTTTTAATTATGTATCTAAAAACAAAGATACATTTAAAATAACAGCAAGAGGGAAAGTTCAGTCTAATAAAAACCTGCCAATTGATGACAGCAATTATAAGAACGTCTTGAAATATCTCGCAGGAGAAGAGATTGACACACCCCGGGGAGCAAAATTTCTAAAGGATAGGCTCTTAAAAGACGCGAAAATACGAGAAATGGTTGACAAGTCAAGCGCCATGTGGGGAAAAGGTGCAAAAAACAACCCTATAAAAAATACCGGCACGCTACAGCAGATGAAAAAACCGTTTAAGCCTACATTATGGGCAAGGCTATAGATTAATATGATATTGCCGTACGTTATTGCGCTCATAAATACGGCAAAAGAAGGGAATATTTAACAGCAAAAATTATAAACCCGGGTATGAAAAGAGATAAAGATCATCTCGTTAGGGGCAGAATATTCTGATAACTTTAATATTTGGAATAAAGATTACGATCTTGTGTGAATTAATTCAACTCGTTTTCTATTTGCAATAAAATTGGGTCTGGGGTGTGATTGTGGTTTCGCGTAAGAATAAATTTTTCATCCCTTTCGAACCCCCACCCCTCACAACCATATCTAAAACATTCACATCGCCACCAAGTCTTGAATTTTCCTGACTTATGCTTATAATAACGATAACCATCGCAAAATTTCCCCTTCACATCTTTTATTGTGTTTAATTTGGGCATTTTTTATTTTGCATATACCCCCCTAAAACGCATACCCTATATACTTTTAGGTGAACTTTCACCCGATTACACCTCTTTTCACCTATTTTGTGTTCACCTTTTTCACCTATTTGCATTTCACCTTTTTACCCGGCTGTGTTTAACCCGCATTATCTTTTTGACACGTCGACGCCGGCCATACGCGTTTAGGTTAACCTAGAGGAAGTCCGAAACCAATGAAGGGACCCCCGCTGGCTAGTTCCAAACAGCTAGGTTGAACGCGGAAAATGTCGCGTATAAAACCTGTCTGCCCTATACCGCCGGTAATTGCCGTCCGCCTTCTTGGACTCTTACGTATTTTAGATTTGGCAAAAGGCCCGATAGGGTTTGGTTTTTAACCAGCGCCCCCATCCTCTTATTTTATCACCCCCCTCCCTCCGTAAACACGTGCCCTATATCGTTTAGGTGAAATTACACCTGATTTCACCTTTTTTCACCTATTTTGTGTTCACCTTTTTCACCTGTTTAGTTTTCACCTCTTTTCCCCATTTGCGTTTCACCTTTTAAATATTTATCCGCGCATTATTCCAAACTAAAGGAAACCCTTGGTACCCGTACAAAGGTTAGCCGCCGGGGTATTTACCCTGCTCGCTACCCGCTAACTCGCTACACCCCCTCTCGCTACTTTTACCCGACTCGCTACCCCTTATTTCGAACCTTATTTAACATGTCACGAAAATGAAATCGATTGGTAATCTGTCGAAATCTTTGTTGCAAATTTTAAGCGGAGAAAAGTTTGATTGACAGGTAATCGGTCAGATGAAATTTTTGGTGCACGGAGAAAAAGTTTGATTGACAGGTGCCGAAATGACCTTGAGGGACGGGGGGGGGGAAAGTTGAATTTTGGATTTGGCAATGGGCCCAATAGGTTTTGGGGGACAATTTGATTAAGCTTTTGGTTGGTGGTTTGTGTAATCAGGGCATTTTTTGTAGAAAAAACATCCATTAGGCTTGGATCTCGGTTAAATTAATGGATTACTTTGAACTTGTATTTTTCAGTACCAATAGCCTTATTACACTATGAGCACATAGTATCGTTCATTGGTCCTTTAAAAAATATTTGTGAAGTAATTCTGTGCAGAAGAATCTCCTCTTTCAAATGGTATATCGTTTGTAAAAAACAGATCAAAATTCACAGACTAGATAGGTTTTGTAGACCTCATGATGGACCTTCGCCGGGTGGTTGGGCTGGAAAGGAAACTCCCCTGGCCCCGTTTGCAATCGGTTGTGAACGGGAGTGACACCACATCTTATTGATAGCAAGAGTAACAAGAGATCCTATTCATCGTCATCATACGATATATTTTACCCTTTATTTTTTTCCCCATTGTCATACGGCATTTTAATCGTTGTACCATATTACATGCATCATTACTAATCGCTGTCATCCTCATCATAGTCGCTATTGTCATATTATTGTCATCTGTCATGCTGTTTCATCATTTGTCACATGTCATAGTCATACTGTTTGGCATAATAGTCATCGTCCTTGTCATCTATTTGTCAGACATGGTTATAATTAGTCATACTTAATCATACAATAGTCATTATTTTCTAGGCATAGTTTCTCATACAATCGTCATAATGAGTTCATTATTAGACATATTTTGTCATAGTAGTCATACTGTTTGTCACACTTAGTAATAGTGTGTCTCATACCATAGTCACAAATGGTCATACAATTTTAATACTGTTTATCATAATACTCATACTTTTGTCATACTTTCTCATACCTGAGTCATAATAGCCATAGTTTTCATACAATAAGCATAGTTTTTCATAATATGTCATGCCGTAGTCATATAATTTGTCATACCGTGGTATCATATTGTCATACCCTAATATCTAGACACCGTTTGACCCGCGTCATGGGTCCTTAATCGTTTCTTATTCGCAACCCTCTGACCCCACCTTTTTTCTTAATAGGCATTCACCTTTTGAGCTAGCTTCTTCGGTATGGAATAAATACCCCATTCTATTTCATTTCAATATCCGTATCTTTTACCCAGCTATCTGGTTTGTTTGTGTCTGCCAACCATCGTACAAAATGTTCTTTGACCCCTTTACGAACTCGCGTTTTTAATATCACCGCAAGTCTGGAGTCCTCTGATACTTTTACAAGTTCCTGATTATAGAAAATTCCCTTGATTAAGTTATCGTCAAAATCTTCAATACGGTAAGATTGGGGAACGGTCGAAAGGACTTTAGCAATTTTAAATATTTCTTCTGTAAAATTTGGATAATACCCTTTTGCAAATACACCTTTTTCTTTTGTAATCCGAACGGTGTCCCCGACCTTAAATTTCGATTCGTTTTGTGGTTCTTCCTTTTCACCATATACTTTCTCCCATAGTGCTCTGGCGTTTTTAAACGTTACATCTGTTGGCTTCATGCCGATTGTTCTGTGTACACTATTATTAATATTTTTAATAATTTTATCAATAACATCAATCCACCTCTGGGTATTGTTTTGGGTAAAATATCTATAGAGACGCTCCTTTATTGTCCGATTCGCCCTCTCCACCACGCCGGCGTGAAGATGGGGACTATGCATTACATGTTTTATTATTGTTTTGTCCTCGAAATATTTTTTCATCTTGTTTGCTTGGAATTTTAGACCGCTATCACTATATATTTTCATAGGTAAAACATTGGCCTTTTTGAATACCATTTCAAAAGCCTCTACGCATGTCTTCACTTTTCTTCGACTTTACCGGAGCAACAAAAAGCATTCGACTCAGAACATCGATGCATACTAGTAAATATTTAAATCCATTATTTTGTTTTGTCAGTTGATCAAAAATACAAAGATCACATTGCCAGTCAGTGTGAAAGCCGCTAGGGACAGTCTTTAACTTTGGAAATCTTTTTTTAATAGGTTTATGGAGCGTGTATGTCCTTTGTTTTTCGAGAAAATTGGTAACATGCTCCATTTTAATTTTTGGATTTATCTTCCTTGCTTCCTCTAAAGTTTTATTTACCCCCGCAAAACTTGCTGGAGACTTGAGGTCGTAATAGACCTTTTCCAGTATTTTATCTACCTTGCTCATATTTCTCATAATAATATTATAATTTTTATTTATGTGTTTATCTTTTATATACGCTAAGATCGTGCGCGTTGGTAGATGTGAATAGAGGGGGTTGGGGGTATGTGGGAGGGAAGAGAGGGAAGGGACTTGGGATTCGTGAGGCAAAATTTGGGGCCAGATCAGTACCGTTTCATACATTTAAAAAAAATTGGCGCTCGGTTGGCCGCTGTACCGGGATGTTTCTTCTAATAAATCGGGCGCTCACGGCGCTCAGATAGCCTCCGGGAGGGAGGAAAGGTGTGTGCGCGGGAAGGGGGGGGGCTCGCTCGGGAGTTAGGAAAGGAGGGAAGGGATGGGGAAGGGAAGCGCTGGGGGAAGGAGGGGAGGGCAGTCCGGAAATTCCGGAAATAGTGGTTCCAACACTGCTGACAACCCAAAAAAGTCCATAATTGCGTTCAGATTGTGAAAATAGTCTATCAATTTGAGTCCCATCAATTATCGTCTTATCCTATTAGGCATTTTGTTGCGCTGCTGTTCATTTCGCCTACAAGTCTAAAAAGTACCATGTCCCCCGCCTACAAGTAAATGAGTACCATTTCGCCTAAAAATTTAAAAAATCGAGGAAATAAAGCCGAATTTTTTTTGTTAAGTTGAAGGGGTGCACGACGCTGACAAATGAGTCCGGTGCGTGCTTTTAACCGGTTTGGGGGAAACCAACAGTAGAACAGTAGTATAAGGTGCAAGAGTTTTTTTAAGGAGAAAAGTTCTTTACGACAAAGTGTCTATTTTTTACAATTGGCCAAAAATTGGAATTCGTCAATTTCATGAAAAGTCATTCAATTCATGAAACGTCGGCAATTTAAAATCGACAAAAAGAGTATCAGAGAACTGTCAAATCAAAAGCAAAAATTGCTATCTTTGCGATAGATAGGTTGTGATTTGTGAAAAATAACATTACGAACTGAACCAAATATTTTGGAAATAGTGTTGCAAAAATTCTGTCCTGATAATAAATTTTGTTATTTTAATTTTAACAGAAAAGAAATGTGGCATAATACAACGCAAGTGGATAAAAAAGTTGATTTATGGTCCGTAAAGTAATAAAATCGGATTTTAGCGTACCAAACGAACAAAATATTTTTGGTCATAGTGTTGAAATAAAATAATAATAAACAATAAGCAATAATAAATCATTGATTGGAATTTATTTTACTTATAAAAAATAACTGTTTTTAATATTTTTTGACATAGCTTTTTTTATCATTTCATTCCGATTTGATAATGATAATGGTAATAATAACTACATTCATTATCGTAAGCAAATTCATTTTTTATATTTCAATTACACTAAAATATTAACTTTAATAAAAGTTTGTTAATAAACACGTGGTATTTTCACTGTACGCCTTGGACTATCTATTTTTACATAGTTGAGAATGGAATAAAAACTTTATTAGTAAATAAGATTTTCATTACATTAAGACTATATTTGATTAAAGATATGTATATTTTTGTTCAATTTATTCGGAAAAATTCTGTCATTTATTTTTAAACAATTTTGATTTAATATGCTGGATTTAGTGTGTTACACATATTTGGACGTAAATTCCAACGATCGCTATGCTTATTTTTTGGATTAATTTCAGAAATCAATTTGGCCAGCGACCGGCACTCAAAATTATGCAAGCAAAATCTTTTTAAAAAATTTATTAAATTTTGACAATATAAAGAAAGCAATGAGTGTTGAAGTGGCATTGAAACGCTGTATCATCAAGCCTCCACTATGTTTTTTATGAAAAAATTAAGTTTGTTATAAGGAATTATTAATTTAAAAAATTTACTTCAACAAGTAAAAGTCTATAAAAAAAATTTAGAGTAAAATTAATTTTTTTTTATTAATCTTTTTTACGCATAAATTGAGAAGATTTGGTCCGATTTAGCACATTTTTTAGTCCATATTTTAGCACTTTTTGGGGTTTTTGGTCCATATTTTGGGGGTTCTTAGTCCATATTTGACGTTTTTTAGTCTATATAATCTCGTCTCTACTCATCACTAGTCTTGAGGAAACTCCGGAAATTGATTCGGTGCGCTCGAAAATTTGGAAATTTAATAATCATTCATTCCCTGTATGTGAGCAAAATGACTTTTAAAATACAAAAACTTTTCAATGATTTTTTAAGGTTTATTCGTTATCTCCAAGCTTTACAAATTCATTAAAAATTAATCGTTTAAAGAAAAGAGATAAAAAATCAATAAAAATGGCAAACAATGAAAAGGTGTATGCAAGGTTTTTAAAATACAAAGATGAATTTTAAAATCGATTTTAGATGGGAGTAATTATGACTTTTGTAAATGTCCTCGATCAAGTTTCAATCCAATTAGCAAATAATTGGTGGCAAATTCGAGCTGTGATTGATTGGTTTCTAGTGTGTCAATAATTTATATATTAAAGTCAAATACAGATAAATCTAATTAAATAAAATGGGAATGAATCATAACGAAATAAGAAATATGAAACTAGAGAAAAATATGAAAGGATCGTCTCTAACAAATAATACATTTTTAAAAAAGCAAATTAAATAAATAAACAATGCAAATATAACTAAATGATTAAATAAGATAACTAAAATATATACAGAAAATTTAATTTTAATTTAAACAACATTGATAAATTGATAAATGGGTATAAAATTAGAGCCTCCATTTTACAAACAAAATAATAAAGGATTTAAAATTATAAAGCATTGAAAAATAAATAAGATAATATAAAAAAACAACGAGAAGTACTTCCCGAGCCCCACAACAAACAACCGAAATCAAACCTATTTACCCAAATCAGAATCAGACTGAGTGCGAAGGACAAGTTCCGGCCAAAAAACACAAACGAGCTCTAGACACCGTCAATCAACGTCCTCGCCGACTGGGGCAATGTTTACTAATTAATAACAAAATATTATATCCAAAAAGAAATAAATCTAAATGAAAAACTATAAAAATCTAAAAAAAATATCAAATAAATTAAATTAATTTTTTGCGTATAAACCCAATGGATTTCCCCTAGGTTATTCACAATTCAGTTCTCAATCCAATTCCTTCATCTGCGCCAAATGAACCATTTTTTGAAAATAAAAAGTAATAATAAATTAATAATAAAATGATACAGAGACTAAAAATTTGAAGTGTTACTTTATATATTTTACCTTTGATAGATTACACCAAAATCTTTTTGTAATAAATCAGATCAGTTTAATTTATAATAAAATAAAAGATATTAATGTGACACATTAAAGACGCAATACATCAGAAATATATAACTAATAAATTTCATTTTGTATACAAATAATTTATACACATTATTGCCGTCAGAGCGATAAACTTACAAAATGATTTTTGCTTAGTTCAATAAATTACCTTACTATTTTTATCTGTTTATCTTAATAGTAGGTTAATAATATTATAAAAATTAAAACAAAAATCACCTAACATTATTAAAGTGATATTAATGTAAAAGACTATAAAAATGGTAAAACCCAATTAAATACAATAGTTATTTAAATACATACAGAAAACTAAACGAACAAACGATTAAAATGATCTTGTTACATTAAAATTGTATATTTAAAACAAAGTTTTAATTGAATGAAGTGGGAAAGCGAATTCCCCCCTCCTTTTTTTAGATATGTTCCCGTGTAATTCCACACAACAAGGTGCGAACGCTCACCAGCGGGTATGTTTGTAGCAAATATCTAAACTGTGAACTAACATGAAATAAAAGGACGATTCGTTCCCCCCACCCCCCCCCCCCCCCCGATTCGTTGCCCACCCCCTTACCCCGATTCGTTCCCTTTACCCCGATTCGTTCTCTTTAAAAAGTTTTTTTTTTCGACTAATTGTTCGAATTTTGGGTCCTGGGTTCGACATATGCAAAAAAGAAACCCGGATTCGTGTTCAACTCACGTGTTTGTCCGATTTTTTTTATTTTTAAATTTTTTGGCCATCTACTTTTTTAAGACTTGGCCAATCGCAAAACTTTGGCTTAACTATAGCTTCAACTCAAAAAGAGCTTTCGAAAGGGATTTAATTTGTCTGAATGGGTTAAGTTTGAAGTCAGTTAGCCCCCGCGAAGCTTCCCACTTCACATTACCGAAACGGACTCTCTAAATTTATAAAAATTTAGGTATGAAAAAGGAGAGTAATAGTCAGATAAAATCAAAAAAATTCAATAATATAATAAAAAGAACGCATAAAATACAACATTTATTCTTGGATCAAAGCAATTAAAAACCGAATCAACCTTGATTAATGTATAATATTTAAAAATTGAGGTGGTCGTTTCCTTGACCGTGCCCAGATATCTTGCCTTTAGGCTTGTCATTAGATTATTATAACGTTGAAATGCTCCATTTCTATAATATTTGTTAAAGCTTAATCATTTAAATTTATAATAAATTGTTATTATATACTTGCCACTTGCCACTTTCCATCGCTCTTTAACTCAAACGTGCCGGGCATCCTTTTGCCACACCTGTAATTTTATTTTCTATAATTTACTTTTTTAAGTGAATATGTATTATGTAATGGATTCGACTCTTTTCCAAGAGATCGGGCTCAATAAGTGTTTTTTTAATTAGATTTTTTGACCACGACACGCCGGTTTAGGTAATCGCAAGCGTGCAAACATACGCAGATGAGCCAGTGCCAATTTTCTGCAGGTGCGTTATTGCGGTTTTTAATATAGTTGTAATTTTTTAAATAATAGTAATCACTAGGTTGGCGTTGTGTGCTGAGAATAATTAATATGTATTTTGTTTTGGTAATTAAAAATTAAAAAAAATCCAATAACAATTTCAAGTCAAGTCGAAGTTAAATATATTTTAAAAACCGTTAAAAAGTATTTATAAAAAGAAAAACTACACTTGTGATCATGAATTCTTTTTGTCTTGCAAATTAATTAATGATTTAATAAAAAATAAAACTTCCAATTATTAAGATCATTAAATAATTTTATAAAATAACGATTGTTGGCAATATCTTATCTTCACAATTTTTTATAATTTGTTTTTTTGGTATTAATAAGACGAATAGCACTTTATATTCAATTGTCAATAACTGCTAAATTTTGCAGATAAAAATTATTTTTTAATGTTATTTAAATAAATATTAATTATTTTAATATACTTTAGTAAACTTATTTTATTATATCTTAAATTTAAAATGTATTTTTTTATTTAGTTTGAGGCATCTGCGTGTGAATTCGTTACGTAACAAATTTCTTTATTTAAAAGAACAAATATCAATATGTTTGCTTCAATGGAACAAATAATACCTTAATAATTTGTAAATTATTTCTCTTTTCTACTAAATAATACAAAGCGATAAAGCCAAAATGTGCGAAAAAACGAATTATTTTATGTTTGAATTAATAATAAATGACTGGAACAAAATGCGGATGTCACGGCCCGACAATGGCACAAAGATTTTATTCATTAGTTCATCACAAACAGTTGGCATAATTTTTATTATTTATAAAACAATTTTTTTTTGGTTTTTGTCATGCATGAATCTAGATAAGTTGTTCTTCGCTCTTCCTTGCCGAGAAAAGAAATCATACAGCAAATAGTTTGCCTCTATTTAAAATATTATTATTTATATAGTTTTATATATAGGTGTTTATTTTGCTTCATTTCATTTTTTTATTTGTGTCACATTTTTTAGTGTTATTTATTATTAATTTAAATATATATATAGGTAATTCGTTTTTTCAAGTGAGTGTTCCAAATACGTCTTGCTAATCTAATTTAAATTTTTGTTTCTATTTGAGGCTATATTTTAAATCCCAATTGGCTTTTTTGATTAATATTAGATAAATATTGTCTTTTATTAACTTAAAATTTTTTGATTTGACTAATGAGGAGACATTGTTGAAGTTGGAAGCGACCGCTTGTTTTGGGTTTTTCAATTGTAATTTATCAATCAAATTAATAAAAAAAGATAATTTGCTCATATGTGTTTTAAAGTCATATATTAACGGTTAATATTTGAACTGGGTTTCAAAATTTGCAAATATTAATATTAATCCACTTGTGTAGTGTAGCGTTTGAACAACAGAAAGTGAATGTTTGATCGTTTTATTTTCAAGATGTATTTAAAATTAAAATTGGTAAGATTTTTATATTTTGTTTCTAGCTCCCAAAACTCGGGTTCATAAGAATAGGTGCAAAAAATGCGTGTTAGCCCTATTTATGCATTTTTTTTTAAATTCTTCTGATTTTCTGAGCAAAAAATAGGGAATTTAGTGATTTTTAAGGTTTTATTTTGTTTTTAATTATTTTTAGTTTTATATACAGCCTTTTTCTTCGTGCGCTATGATAATGACAATTAAGTTTACCTTTTAAAATATAAATTAAATATAATTATTTATTACCATTTATAATACAGTTTTTCATAACAGTCAAATGCCTCCAACGCCCATGGTCCTTCTTCTTCGTCCACATGTCCTGGAGACAAACGTAGCATTTGCGAAGCTAAAATAGTATAGCGTCATAAGTTTGGAATAAGCCGTCGAAGTCAAAATTTTAATTTATGTTTATAAATATTTAAATACTATACTATAAATATGAAAATCTTACGTGGATGGATTTTGCATTATCTCGGTCTCTCTATATAAATAAGCAGATATTTATTCCATGTTCGATAAGTCGAATTGGTTTATATTTTAAATTATAAATTTAATCGCACTCCATCCATCAATGCGTTTGCTACGACCAACAATTCTTTTCTGGAAATTTTAAATCATTTTCGTTTTATGTATTTTCAAACGTTTCACTAAATAATAAATCTTTTTTACTTCGGTAGGATAATACCTTGAATAAATATATTTATTTATTAATTTTTATGAATAACCTGTCGGGTTGTTGTCCATTTCTTATTAATTTAACTTTAATATGTAAAATTTTTTTAGATAAATAGTTAGATTTTTTCATTTCAATTTTAATTAAGCATTATATTTTGATGGATATCACTGCATTTATAGAACCCATAGACATACAGAACACGATTGTATGCCCTCGTGGGCACTCACCATGGCCATGTTGTGTTAAATAAAACGATGTTTTTAATAGTCTAAATAATAAATATTCCTTTACATGGTTGTTTATTAGATCAGTAAAAAATCGAAGAAAGCTTTATTGTTGAGTTTTATCTTTATTCGATAAAAATTAATATTTATAGCAAAATTAATTTTGGATACAACAGATATATTAATCAACAAAAAAGCTTGAACGCGCAAATGCATATAAAGTATATGTCGTTTGGACGAAAAAAAATTTTGAATTGTTATTTTAAAAATAATCGAAATTTTGAACAACATTATCCCCTTCTTCACCATCTACTTAACACGTGTATATAACGTGTAAAACAATCCACATACATTTCGTTTTTTATTTAGCCAATATTTAGATAGCTGTACAAAAAAGTACGAATTAATTAATATAAAATTTTATATTTTACATAAAAAGATTAAAGAAGGCGCGCATCGGTCGGATTATTTCAATTAAAATAACAATTTTCTTGAAAGTTAACCTACTTATAAGAAAGACAAAAAAACAAATCATTTTGTTATATACTTTTTAAATATTCTTTAATTATTTTAAGGGAAAACACACTCTGAAGCTTTTATCATTTAATCTGCCTAATTAGAGTTAAAAATTTAAAATGTAAATTAAAAATGTTCGTGACAGTAATAAAAAAAATATTTGTATAAATTAACGAGCACGCTAAATTAAAAAAATGTAAGATACGCAATGAACTCGTTGATTGACCCGGTAGAACAACCTCCATTGCTGAATAATTATAAAAATGCAATGGCAATTTAAAACATTATCTAAAAATTAAATGGTTAATTTTATTGATTAAAAATAAAAAAAAAACATTAAATAAAACAAAACTAAACAAAATAAAATAAATATAAATTTCATAATAATATTAAATAATTTTTTGAAATTTGAAAAATAAATTTAAATTAAACGACTATAATTATTTAGTATATAATTACTAAATCAAATATGACAATAAATTATTTTTCATAAAATATTTTTAAAAAAATAATAACTCATACCTTAATTTATTGCAGCTGATGCGTGTTTAATATTAGATAATAATCTTATTATAGTTTTAAAAATTAATTTAAACATTTGCTGTTCACAAAGTGTAGGGTCACTTTCACAACAATCTGCCAATTTTCCAGGGAGGCTATGGCATAATTGTCGAACATACTTGTCAGATATCGAATCATCACATTTTATTTAAGAGCTAAACTAAATATGGCAAATATTCATTACTTAATAAATATGTAAAATAAAATACGCAAAAACAAAAAATTATATAACATTAAAATTTTACAATAAAATAAGTTTTTTTAATTTAAAATAAAAAACTGAGATAATTTAAAAAATAATCTCCTAAACAAACCTAAGAAAAACCCGAAATTAAAATTTTTATCAAATTCAAAAACTAATAATTTTTGGCAAGAAGTATTGATAACATTATAAAGATTTGATTGATATTATGAAGCATTTTCTATCAAATCAGTTAATGCTAAAAAAGCTGTCGAAAATGAAAAAATCTAAAAATATTATTTTTACAAGATTAAAAGAAACCGAAAATGAAGTATTTTATAAAATATAATAAATTTGTATTTGCAACTGTTGTTAAATTTAAACGAATACATAAAATTAATGATTACCGTACTTAAATAATAATTAGCTTTATCGTCAATAAAAATGAAATAATAAGACTATATGTATTTTCTTTTCAAATTAATTTTATTGTAAGTAAAAAAATTATTATAAATAAAACATAATCGAGGCTAAATTTTCTACAATTGTTTATAATTAATTTTGTAAAAAACTTAAGTTTAACAAAGTTGTTATTCATTTTATATATTTTTTAGAATCACTGACTCATTGGGTGAGGACAACACAAATTTCGATTAACGAGTTTAGCAAAAAGATTCTGTGTCAAAGTTTTAAAAAGTGCTTTAAAGCATTAATAGACCGGCAGAAAACGGTCAACATTATACTCCTAAGAACGGATGACATGTTAAGTAAATAAAATTAAAAACAAATTTATTCCGAATCAAATTATATATTAAAATATTTTTAATGTAAAAACTTATATAAAAAATTAAATTAATATGAAGCAGAAGAGTGACTGGGCAAAACTTAGTGGAGGCTACGAGGGAAAACACACGTTATGAAAGGGAGCAAAATCGATATGAAATAAACAAACATTTCTTTTAAAATTTAAAACAATAAAGAAATTAAATAATTAATTGATGCTCACCTGGCACATTTTTGTCACGTTGGCTAACAATTACGAATCTACATTTCATGCGAATATAATCTTAAAACAAAAATATGATGGAAAGAAAACAAATAAAAGCTTACCTTATAATCCGGTAACGTCGATAATTATTAAGAAAAGAAATGATAGAATTTTTAATTCTGTTGATTTATCCCATTAACAGTTTAATTATAAAAATTTCAGGCATCAAATAAGTTGAGATGTCAATACTCCAGACTATCAAATTAATTAAAATATTTCTAAACAAGTGATAATTACTTGCAAAGGATATTTCAACTGAAGGTGAGCATTGGAAAACTGCACAATTATTATGAATTAGCACTTAGGTATTTAAACTGTAAAACAATGGTATATCGTATACAACTATTTGTAATTGCTATTATTGCAATATTTAAATATATATAGTTTTACTTTGTTTTGTTAAATTTATTCTAATCGTTTTTAGATTTACATTAAAAGATGTGCTTTTGGGGTCGAGATCTGATGAGTTGATGAATTTCTAATTTATCGCCATTTTCTTTGCTTTAATAAATTACTTATGCGAATTAAATAATTTGCGCTTATATATTCATATTTACAACAAAAATTCAAACTTGGCATTCCAATGTTTGTAAATAAAGATTTATTCAACTAATGCTAATCCATTTTATAAAGTTTGAAAATAAATTCATATTTGAAAAATTTCTAATCATTCACATTAATAAAATCAATTTTTTTTTAAATATTACATTAATTAAACGAAATATATTTAAGTGCGCCTCCGCTGACGTTCGCTCCAGGAGCGACTACGTTCTACGAAGACTATGTCCTGGGACCTGCAATAAAAAAAAATAAGTTACTACCAACTCATCTGGGATCCAAACAAAGCGTGCGGCGGTAGAATGCAAAACTACAGTTAAAATTCAGAACGTTAAAGAATCAAAGGCCATCTTTAATTAAAAATTTGAATAAAATATCATATCTTCATAAAAATTGTTTAAAAAGAGACATAACTATAAGCTAATGCAAATCCCGTGAACAAAAACGCACTTTCTGACATGGTTGGCTTTAGCCAATTTTAATAAAAATCGATATTGAAATATAAGTATGCTTAATCATCAGTTGATTTTCTTTATAGAACTTTAAAAAAGACAAATTAAATGTACAATTCTTAATGTAAATTTAAAATCAATAAAATGATTTAAAATAATCCCCCCTTAGCGTTTTTAATGTTTCTTTATTGTTTTTTTTGAGACCCAAGATTCCTTTGCGCAGTGTAAGTATTGTCTCCAGAGAAAAATTAAACTTTATTTAGAGGTCTTTTAGAAAGTCAAGGAATTGCGATGACTCATATGTAATTAATTTTACATTAATAGGGAGCGATTTTACACTATTTTTTTAAATTAATATATATTTAGTTCTAAAATTAGGATTACGTTCCTAATAGATTTTACTTTAATAATTTATTTTGTATTATTTATTTTAATTATTTAGTTAAAAATTCTAATATTTACATTCACATATAATTTTTTCCTCGGTAAATATCATCATTTTATAAAGATTTATGAAATAATGTTTATGTAAAACTGAAAAAACTAAAATTAGAAGCATAAATTTTTTCAAAAAACCAAAATATTTTAAACAGTTGATGTGCTTGTTTAAGCCTCTGGTTGTCGAAAGTATAATATCAACAACACTTGCTTAGATGCACCCGTTTAACAATGGATGAAATAATTGTGTTTATAAATTTGTAAAATTTTTTGAATTATAATATGCATTGTTTGGTTGCTAAAAAACATGAATGTAATTATTTTGATACTAATTTGTATATTAGTAAGAGATCATCTTTTACGTCAATTTTATACAGTGGGTTAAAAGTGTTGTTTTTTTAAATATTCAAAACACAATACGAAATTTGTTCTTAACATGGCACATCCTTTAAAAAATGAATATTTTTATTTATTTAATTTCATTCAAAGAGTATGTTTTAAAATTGTATAATATTTTTTTGTTCAAATCATTTTGACAAATAAATAGCTTTACATGAGCACAGTGTAAAGATTTTGACCAAGTAGCCAAATTTGTCAAATATGCACATAGCATAAAGTGACGAGGCAATTGCGTGCAGCGTAGTTTTTGTAGATATAAATTTATCAGTTTTATTGCTACCATTTAAAAGCTCCATGAGTAACTTTTTGATATTTCTTATAAAGACAAATATTGATAATTTGCTTATTTTAAATTCAATATTTTAGTATGTCCAATAAATTTTAATTTTATCGGCCCGCGAAATTTTAGGATTTTTTTTTGCTTTTGATAATATTTTACTCGTTCTAGCAAAATTTAAAAAATTAATTATTTTGTTAATTATTTAGTTTATTTTTTTAAATTTGTGTGTTATTTGTCATAACAATTTTGATTAAGTTAAAGAAATGGCCGGAAGATGTATTAAAAGTAATTATATACTAGCTTTAAAACGAAAAATGCGATTTAAAATCTCTATTATATAAATATATATCAAAAAATCAATTTTTATTAATGCCAATACACCCTTAAATTAAATATTAAAAAAATGAAAGTTTAAAAAAAATATATATTAGTTTGATAATTACTATAAAAAAAAAATGCCTCCGTTATCGTTCTGTTGATTCTACAATAATTCTAGGAGCTATCGAGCATTCATTCGTTATAGACTAAACGAAAAATTGTCCTGCAACAACTACCGAATAATCCATGTCTAAAAGTCATAAGCTGAAAAATAGTAATTGTTCTGAACAAAATATAGCACAACGGGCCAAAACATGCGCACGGATTTAAACAAAACCATGCCTGGACAAATGATGAGAAAAAGGAAAGAAATAATAAGCAATTATTTGAAAGAAAAAAAAACAATTTAAAAACCTTATGGCTTAGGCCAAAGCTATTGCACTGGACAGAAAAGCCGCCCCAGGGCTGTTTGATAAAAAAATTTTATTTAATATCCAATTAAGATTTTCAATCCTTTTATTATAAAAATAAATCTTCTATATTATGAAATAGAAATATTATTAATTAATGTTTATGTGACAGTGAACTGCAACATAGTTAAACATCAAAAAATATGTACATTAATCATAATTTGTATTCAATTTATAAAACAAGTAAACCACATTCATTCTTATTAAAAAATACTATTACAATTTTAAAACTCATTAAGCAAGAAACGGATTGGCGATAATTGGAAATTAAGATAAAAATTTAAACTTTAATACAAATGTGAGCCAAACACTTGCAAAAACAAAAGCTAATATTACAAAAGATATATAAAAATTATTCAAGAACAGTTTCACAATATTATGATTTTATTGATAAGAACAACAGAAAAAAGCGACAAATGTGTTTACACCAATTTATTAAATAAACAATTAAAATGAAAGCAAGTGTTTTTGCCCGAAGATGGAAAACCCTTCCGTCTACCATGGCCGTATTTGTAATTGCATCCTAAAAAACACTTCAAATGAATATAAGTAATAATTTATATTCGTTGTTTACAATTTTAAAATTAATAAAGCTAATAAAATAATTCTTAAAAAATTAATTTAAAAAGTTTTAAAAAAACAAATTTAAGAAACAATAATTATTGTTTAAAATTATTTGTTTTAATCTTTTAATTAAAATAGGTTGATTCTTTTTTTATTGTTGTTTAATGGGTTACCCCACATTTGCGGCGCAGACATTTGCGGCCTCAGCCAAAATAGGACATTTGTGGCTAGACATTTTGCCAAAATTCAAAAATATTAATTAGTAAGTCCATAATTGTTTTCACTTTATGTCTCAGTAAAGCTCTTCGTTTCGATTAGTATCATTATCGTATCGCAAAATCAAGCTTTAACAAAGTTTCTTGCGTTTTCACTGACACCTCTTGGATCAAGCTTGCAAGACCTGATTCTGGTTTTCTAGTATTCCCCTTCCAATTTTAGTGCGGTGATAAATCTTTTTAAATTATTTGTAATACTTAAATGCCATCCCTCATTGCATTATTAGTCCTATGTAGGTTTAAAATGGTTGAATTATGCATATTCCAATCAGTGTGAAGCAAGAGTCCAGGAATAATATGTTTAATTAATGTTTTGCCTTACATGCAGCCGGCTCAACAGGCTTAACAGCAAGTCGACAGACTCAACAAGAAGCTCCAACTGCCCTTTTAATCAGCGAGGTATAAAGTCCTTAGTTTTGTTACAAAAATTAATCAAAAATCCTTAGCAGCATTTAGTCAATTTTTTTTGTTGAAAAAAAGAAAAATTTAAATTAACTATTAATAAAAAACACTTAAAACTTTTTACTCATGCAGTTTTGGTGTTTATGAGTGAAATTAAATGAAAATATATTAAAAAAATGTTTTATTTAACAATTAAAAGTTCAAAATATTCTCTTTTAAACTAATAGTTATACGGAGCATCAAAATCTTAAAAGCACCATACTAATTACAAAAATAACAAATTTTCATAAAAACACATTTTATTTCGCCGCCATAAAACGCGGTTAATTATCAAAAAAAACAAAATTAAATTGATAAAAAATAACAAATTTATTTTAAATAACATACTTTTTAAATACAAGTCTAATGCTTAAAAAGAAAAGTTATTTCGCAAAAAATAAAAAGGAACCCTGATTAATGAATCGGAATTGCACTTTAAGTGGATTAATAATTTATAATATAAAGAAACTAAAAGGCGCGAGTGACAAATAATAAATCAAATAATGATCACACTTCAAAATAAATATAATTAATATACGAGATGAGGTAAAATTAAAATTGCGCAAATTATTGTTAAAAAATATAATTATATGTTTTCGTCATATAGCGATAATACTAGTAAAAACAAATTTTAAACATGAGAATTCCACGACACCTTTGAACCTGAGACAAACAGCAAATTCCTTGCCGAACACTCAACAATAGAGTCCAGCATTAGGAGATTTGGACAAAAACGGTACAAATGCAACATTTTTATAATTAAATTTAAATTAAACGGCTATGCGTCAAACTTGCAAAACAAATTGAGTAAAATTTGAGTAGTTTGAATGGAAGACTCATTTTTTATCTGTTAAAATAATATAAACATAAACTAATCCATTTAATGATTGTTTGGCTACTGTTGATTCGTGTCCAATGATCCAGTCTTCAGCATGGAATAAAATACTATTCTCGCAACCATAAAAGTTTTTCTTGTAAATAATGGCAATCAGATAGCTTGAAATGTAAAAAATTAATAACAAAAACTTCAAATAAATTGACAATAAGTTAAGCACTCTTGCAAAAATCAAATAATAAATGGTTAGCAAAAAACAGAAAAATATAATGAAAAGGAAGCAAAAAACAGAATAAGCTGTTGATTGGTCAAAAAATAAAAGTCGTGAATGATGCCATTAAAGGAGTTGTTGTTTAGCGAAATTTTCAATAAAGAAATGTGTTAAATTTTAGAATAGAATACTAAAAATAATAAAATCAGTGCTGATTTAAATATTGAATTAGAATAAAAATTACATTTAACGGACAGCTAGATTGTGGAAGTGATGTAATTTGGTAAAGGACAGCAAAAGACTGCACCAATAAAATGCGCCAAATAATACAAACAAAAACCAAAATAAACCAATAAATAAAAATGTTAATAAATCTCATAATAAAAATTGTTATCCAAATTTATTACCCTTTAAAAGATCAAAACTAATGAAAATAATTTTAAAAAAAAGAAATTGTGTTGCTTCCGGAAAATGGTGAAATTTGCAGTTTCTCATTTCATTTTTTGGTTGGACAAAATCACAAAATTTGTCTATAATATTAGAAATAGTGAAAATAATTTAGTTACCAACAATAAAATGTAGAGTTTAATTTCTATAATATTTTTTACTCAATTGTTTTATTAATTTATTATCAATTCATTACGTATTTGCTATCAAATTCAAAATAAAACGCATGACAAATGATATGTTGAAGACCTTGAAAGATTTCGGAATTGTATTAATAATTGCATAAAATTTACAATAGACAAAATTAATTACGTTACAAACGTGAAAAATTTTAAAACTAATATAAAGTAAATGCCATTGATTTTATTTAAAAATGTGATGCATTCGCAATGACTGTGAAAGAAAGATAAAGCACATAAAATTATTCTAATCTTCTTAAAATCTTAAATAAATTAAAAATAGCAATCTTTATTTTCTAAAAAATTACAAAAATATTGTATAAATAAATTTAACAAAAAAAATTTGATAATTAAGTGTCAAAATTTATTTCATAACAAAAATCTTAAAATAAAATAACGAAAAGCATTGCGCCCTTTGCGGAGCTATATGAACTTAATTTTATTCCAAAAATAAAAAATTAAAAAATCAATTATCTTACTTCGTTTATATAGCAAAAGTCATTTGCAACCTCTGTCGCTATTTAGGTTTGAGAGAAAATGACAACAAATGGAGCATTAAAGTTTATTAGGTTTTAAATAGAGATAAATTATACAGTTTAATTATTAGTTAAGTTTTCCACCTTGCTTTGACAGTTAGTTCATTTTTCAGTTTTACGATTACAACTTTTAATAGTGTGCTTGAAAAACGCACCTTGTTAAGAAATGTAATAATAATTCTTTGCTTATATATGGAATAATAAATATTAAGAGTTGCAATAAAAGTGCCAAATAATAAAATATTTAGTTCGTTGTTTGTTGAGCAAATTATTGTTTGCAATATCATTTATTTTTTAAATTTTTATTTCTTTCAATAATATAGTTTACCGATACCTATACATTTATTTCAATCAATAATAAGTATCCACAACAATTATGGTTATCGATAAACTTACAGCCAAAAACGTAAAACATAATCTGAGCGTGTAGTTTCTCAATCAGAATGATTAACGACTCGGATTGGGACGACTGCTGATTTTGCTTTTTATAATGGTTATGAGCAATTGTGTTAATTTGCCATATAGATTAATCTGCTCTTTTCACTATATGTAAATAAGTTTTTGCTTGCACTATTTATTTTTTATGAGTTTGAAAATTTGTAAATCCGATATTTTCTGCACATATTTAAATGATTCTTATTTTTGTCTACATGTTTACTCATTCCGCTCTCAAGTTTATGTGCTCTCCTCTTTTTGTTGATTTTTTTTATGATGCTCTAGCGATCATGCCAAAAACTAACATTCGCGCGCAATTCGAATACCAATTTTAAAATTAATAAAAATATTTGATTAAACCTTTATTGCAATAAAAATGATTACTTTAAAAATAAAGCGCAAAACCAATTAAAGTAAAGATGGAGAACAAAACCGCCAAAAATTTGTGGCACAAATAAACAAATAAATGAAGTGTGAAAAGCAAATATTTTGCCAATTGTTGAAATCTAATAAGTCGGTTCCAGTAAGTAAAAAGAGTAAATAAAATGATAGAAAATATGGGAATAATTTGAAAATATTTAATTTTTATATAAAAAATGAATATGATTAAAATAAAATAAAACAAATTGCACACACCAACATCACGCATTAATCGATTGCATACAAATGAAATCCAGTAATTGGAGTTTTACAAATAATCATAAAAATCAAATATTAAAATAGTTAATTAATTAATATAAAAGAATTGTGATTGAAATTAAATTAGAATATTTTTAATAGAATAAAAACCATATTTTGGCCGATGATGGCTGTGCTAGCTCGAACAATTTGTACAGCGTTTAAATTGATTAAATATATATAAATGAAATAAAACGTATGCCTTAAAAAAATAATTAAATTTTACTAAATTATCATAGCATATTTGAATATAAAACATTTATATGAAACCCACATGAAAATTAAAAACAAGATGATAAGTCAAAACGAGTTAAAACAAATTCTTTAGCCATTTAATACACGGCGCGATTCGGATGGGATTCTACCACTGCCTCATCCACAACACCAAATGCCTTCTCCAGTCGCTCAATGACAACCGCGCAAAAAGACCTGCGGAAATTTAGAAATTTGTATTTCTATGTTCTTCTGCAGAGCATGAAAAATTAAAAAAATATATAGCAACAATTCCATTAAATAATACTAATAATAATAAATTTAGTATCCTCGGGCATGGTTAAGTGAGACGTCGGTTCGGTTAAACCAATGCATTACCGCTTACAAAGTAATCAAAAAATATGCTTAACACAGTAAATTACAAACATTTTATTGTATTACATTATATTTGATTTGATCTAATAAAGAAACAAAAAAGTTAAAGTAAGGAGATATTAATTTAAAATCTAACTTTAAAATCATTAAGGTGTGTAAAATAAAATTTATAAAGTGCTTTTGTTTTTAATATATACATTACACGATAATTTGCATTTAATTTTTACCAAAATTATGTATTATTTAAGTGTTTTTCTTATCGATTTAATTTTGATTGTCTTTCCAAATTTAAATTATATTATGTTTTAATTTTTTGTCATGTTTTATGGTATAAACAATTAGTCTTTTTTAGAAACTATAAAATCGAAGATAGTTATTTTATTTTAAACATTGATTGTATTTTTACATCTTCTTTATAAAATTGTTTTATTTTATTTTCTAGCTAATGTATTTAACGCCAATCAAGAGAAATTGCTATAAAAATTAAGAATCATACAATTGTCCGCGTTTAATTGTGCAACGAATCATGCACATTAATAGATCTGCCGTCGGACCCATAAATTACGTTATATACCCCATGTGATAGGACAACAATGACAGCACTAACCGATTAAAAAGATTTAACATTATTAAATATATAATTTAATTATTTATTTTTTGTAAAACCTTTGAATTTGCTATTTAATTTATTTTGCGGAGTTTAGCGTCATATGCAAATCCACGTTCGCGAACTGCAGAGGATAAGCAACCTCAATGTGTCGCCCCAATCACTAATAAAATTAGCTTTCGTTTTGGTTATATAGATAATTTGTGTTCTTGGAACGCCTTTTAAATATTGACGGCTTATTAATTAATAATAACTTATATTTTAAATAAAGATTAATTATAAAAAAATTTAATTTATTACTTTATTGTTTAATTCATCTATTTCGTGTGAAAATTTTTCGACCAAAAGACAAATTTATTTAAATATTTATTGTGATGCTTATTTATATGACGAGTAAATTATGTTGAAGTTTTTTTATAAATGAATAAAAGAAAAGAAAAATATTCATTTTATTAGTAATCTTGTTTTTAATGGATTACTATTCTTTATCTTGTACATTTCGTTTCCAGTTGTTTTAATTTTAATATCCATTTTTATGTTTTTTGACTATTTGCGCAAAATGAGATTTATTACGAAAATTTTTGTTGTTATTATGATATTGGTTCACTTTAAATTTATCAGCAAAACTTTATTAATTTTTGTTTAATATTATAAGTCTATTTATAGGAATGTTTCTTGTTTAAGCAGCGTATTTTTTCACCAATTTATTCCTTAGAATTTTATTTTCTAACCGTGCGCATCGGAAGCCCTCTTTTCAAATATTGAGAATCTTCGTTGTTGTCATAACTTTGTCACTGAATTTTTCTATTTAACTTTATTCAAGCCTTTTTTTGTGAACAAATAAATGCTTTTAATATTATTAACCCATTTTACAAACATTTTTAAATGTATTGATAATCCCTCGACACGAATATTGCGACTAAGCATTTTACCAATTTTTAATCGCCGCATTGCAAATAAAAAATCAAAAAAAAAAACTTTTAGCATAATTACAAAGATTTCGATAAGTTCGAGGGTTTTCAACCGATTTCTTAAGAACATAGAAATAAATCGAAGACAATTTCGTAAAAGTTTTTTGTTTGATTTCTTATTTGCAATGCGGCGATTAAAATTAAAATGTCTTTGGTAAATTTATTGAAGAGATTTTACATTGATTGAAATTTTATTAAGTTAGAAAATACTTTGAATTTCAATATATGAGCGTGGAAAATCTTTTTCAAAAAAAAACCCTTGCCCGTGCACGGGCCCGTGTTTTTGCCTAACACGGGTTTACACGGGCTACGGGTTACACGGGTTTTTAGCCCGTGTTGCCCTTGCACGTGTCATTTGAAAATCTCGATCACTACCTTTAACTTTACATTATGTAAGCGCATCATTAATTAACATTTAATAAAACGAGCGTTCGGTATTTTGGCATTGATTTAAATAATATTCTTCAAAAAACTTATTCTTAATTTTAACATATAAAATAATTACAACTCGTTAGCAAGTTGCAAATAAAACAGTAATCGGTTAAAAACAAAAAATGTTAAATAATTACTTTACTAAGATAATAAAATTTATCTAACTTAATAAAATATTAATCAATGTAAAAATCACTTCAATAAATTTATCAAAGACATTTTCAACAAATATAACAATAATTCTAGACTAATATTTAAATCGAAATTGATATGTATTGAGCTTAACAAGAAAATTTATCAGATTTGTTCACTGAATTAACTTTATAATTTTCAAACATCATCCAATGATTAAAATTTAACAAAACCGAGCGCTAAAAGCAAAAATTATATCGACTTGGCTAATTTTATAAATTATTCGTTAAAATTTGTTTAATATTTGTTTAATAGATTTTTATAACAAATTATGATTTTCAATTAGATTTAGTATTGCTTTTTCCTTTTACTAAAATAAAATGTATTAATGAGTTCGTTTATGGTTAAATGATTCATCTTATTTGGTTCAATATGTTTATTATCTTTATCGTGAAGTGGTCTGTTTGTTCCATTTTAATTGAGGGCTTTATTAATATAAAGCCAAAATTTAATGGGCTTTGTTATAATGATTTTATTGTTTAGTATTTATGCTGTCTAGGAAATTCACCATGGCAGAACAAGCCATGGCCGCGGAATGAATGATTTGCGGAGACTCCCTGCAACCAGCAGAATCTTAAAATAAACAACAAGAGCAGGCGGCTTACGTAGCGACCTTTCTGCCATCTGATGAAATTGCTCATGTTGGTCGTAAATCCAAAATTATAATTTTCAGTTTTGTTGTTTTTATTGCAAGGCTTTTTAATCTTTATTTTATTCGGAATTTAGGTGCATCATATTAAAATTCAACGCCTTGTTAAACTTTAGAGTTTTTTGTGAGAATATTATACATTTTTTACATTATAATTTGAGTTACATCTGAACTTGATTTTTTCGAATTATTGGCAGCTTGTGGACCTTGTTATGAACGTATTAAATTTTTTAAACATCATATTTGGAATGATCATAAATGATAATTGTATTAAACTTTTAGAATTTAAAATTTATAAATCAAATATTATAAACTTTTAAAACTTTATTTATTTAATTTTAGCGATCGAATTAATATTATAAAATTTTGTTTTAGCAGATTTCCAGATCTCCTTCTCATGTCCTTTGAAAAAAAATGTTTTGTTATTTCTTACCTTTGTCTATTGCAAATCGATTTATTATATTAAAATTTATATTAAATTAAATGCTTTATTATTGAATTTATACAATTTATTACTAATTAAATAACATTTTGTCTATTACATATTTCATCTATTCAATGTTTTTTGTCGAATTATCAAAATTGATCATTTATTTGTTTACTTTATATTTCATTTATTTTACATTCTCTTTGTAAAACTGTAACATTTAATATTTACTTATGATGTGCATATATACTTTATTTAACTTTAAATTTATAGTGAGAAAACTGCTGCTTTTATATTGTATTTGTTTTAATAAAAGTATATCTTATTATTGATGTCTTATTTAATTTTTCATTTGGACTTTTAATATCAAAATTATTAAACAATATTTTTATGAATGTTTTGTATATTTTTTATTTTAAAGCCATTATTCAACAGTTTGAAATATATATGACTGACGGCATGAGATAATTATTTTTTTTTATTCTAAAGGTGGTGTAAAATAATCTTGTTTTTCAATTAGTTTGATATAGTTTAAATATAATTACTCAAAAATGAGTATGTATTCATTAAAATCAATTTTTTTCGCTTAAAAATATTAACACTATGATAGTATAATAATAACTTAAAATAAGAAGTTTTCCCACTGAATTATAAAATGCATCTATTGTAGATAACTAGATTCTAATATATTAAAAAATAGATCAAAAAACACATTTTTCAAAAAATTAATATATACAAGGCGTTGAAGTCCCAGATTCACCGCCTGCATCACTCATAGACAGGAACAACAATCTGAAGTTGGATTAATTGAAACGAAAAATGAGCCATCCTATAATTTAAAAACTATTATCAATAAAAAATGTATGCTACTATCTCAAAAAACCAAAAGATTGAATAGCGAAAAAGCAGAACCCAATAAACGACAAAAGTCAAAATATTAAAGCTTTGGCGATCGCATGTCTTGTTTTAGCAACAGCAGGGTACCAAACCTTTAACATGAGCAAACGAAAAAAAACTATAAATAAAAACTTGTTAAAATCCTAATAAAAACACACATAAATACCCCCAAAAACCTTGAAAATGGAGGGACACTAATATGGACAAACTAAAAAAAAACCGAAACAATTCGCCACAGGCGGGGGTATGGACAAATTGTTAAAAATTAAACAATAGAGCATAGATCAAGCAGGCCAAAACGGGCATAGATTACAATGCGAGAATATGCTGATTGCAGACACGTTTACTGCACAATAATTCAGCGAAGACACATACCAAAACAGATAAACAACTTTGTAAAAAAAATCATTGAAATAATTGGTTAAAATGATGAATATACAAGAGCTTTGTTATAAACAAACAAATTTCTAACAAATAAACTGTAATAATATTTAAATAATGTCTCATCTAAATTTTATTTTATCTAACCTTAAAAGTATGAAATAATTCTAGACAGATTTTTAGCAGAGAACCTTTGGAAATAAATATTAAATTAAGAAAATTCAAATTTATATTATAACATGCATTTAAAAAAATACGCAATGATAATTAATTAAACAATGAGCGCCGCGTTCAGATGCAATAAAATGGGGTATACATTACATAATTACGTGTAAAGGAATAAAAACGCAATTTTTAATAGCTAAAAGGTTATGAAAAAAATAAATATTAAAATGTTTAAATGTAACCCAAAATGATGTAATTGGGTGTTGTCTTATCTTGCAAAATTTTATTAGACTTTATGGTTTAATTTTGTAATGCTGAAATACCTTCTTTAATATGCAATTGTTTTTAATTTTATTTTAATATGCAGTTTGTTTTTAATTAAAAAATTTACATTTTTTTCTCTTCATTGCGTAAAATAATAACTGATGCTGTTGAATTCAAATCAAAAAATAATAAAGGAAATAAATAAACAAAAAACAATATAATCTTAAATCAATATATCGTAAAATATGCAAAAAAAAGCTTACAAAAAAAGTTACCATTAAAATTAAGAGAATAATTTAAATAAAATTCATTCCCTAAACCAGGTCTTTTGCAAGTATAAATCCTAATCTATTTATCGTGAGATTTATGTCTCTGCATTTCGGGACGCGGCAGAAAAAGACATAAAAGTTAAAAAAATTATTTTTTAAAACTCAATGACCTAAAAAAAATTTTAAATATATATTCCATTATAAAAAAGAGAGGAGGGGGGGGGGAAATTCGCTAATCAAAGTAAAAATCAATGCGACGTTTTAAAAAAAACATGCGCATTGATTAACGTGATTTGTAAAATCTTAAAATACCAAATTCTAAATAAGCTTTTATTGAGCTAAAATTTAACGGGCTGCATTTTCCAACTTGATTTAGGTAGTATAAATTTAAGAAAACATAACTGAATATTTTTAATTTCGATTATAAATAACAATGCTTTTATTTTTAATGTATTACTTTTTATAGTAGGGTACTAAGAACCAAATGATCAAAACAATTAAAAACCCACTCGAATAATGCGTTGATATACACACTATAATTAAATCAATAATTATTTTATGTGCTTATATTAACGCACCTTGTTTTGCCTAATTTTGACAATAACAAATTAACAAAACTAAAAATATTAATAATAATAAAAGTTTTAATTTTAAATTATAACAAATGTAAAGCACAAAAAGTTAATTCGAAAAAATGATTTAGAGGTGTATTCGAAAATATTTAATTATTTTCATTTAATTAATTATTTTAAAAATGCTATATAAAAACAATTTTTGATAATATTGATGATATAACTAATTTAAACTAACAATGAATTAAATTGTTTGAATCAAATTGGATTTAAAACATATTTATTAATTTCCGTTATTTTTAATTAAAAATTATAAAAGTTTGCAATAATAAAATTTGCATTATTTAACGATACGTTAAAAATACAAAAAAAGGGCTTTGCGTTAGTCTTTATATTATTAAATTTATAAAAACGCTGTTTTTGGAAAGTTGATTTTTAACAAAAAAAACATCAAAAATTCAATGATAAATTCAGAATAAATTAAAACAGTTCTTCTTTTTTTTTTTAATATTCTGGCAAAAACTAGAACTATACGGTAAATGTTAATTTACCAGTAATCATGAATATCATGGACGGCGACTGTTGAAAATTTTTGGGGAATTTTTGAATCACGTAGAGTGGAGTACGAAATTTTAATTTTTCAATTATTTTAACCTTTATAACGCAAAACTTTTTATTTATCTATCTTTTTCATGATAATATTTTTAAAATGTAAGAAATAAAATTATTTTTAATAAGATTAGTAGGTTGTGTAATATTACATTATAATGGAAAAATTTTTATTATTTTTATAGTCATGGGACAATGCTTAACTTCGATAATTCGCGTGCTAGAAACTCGAAATCAGTTAGACTTACAATCCTTGAAATTTCATTTTAGATATTTACCTATTTTTTAGTAGCCCTGGCGCAGAACGTAGATTCCGGTTTTTTACTTATAATATATTTGGATTTAATAAAATAATCGTTGCTTTAATTCGAACTATTATTTATACGTTTATTTATTTATTTTATCATTTAGCCTTTATTAGGGTTATAATTTTACGCTTGACCAGGCTTATGATTTACTTAATTTCCACACCAAATGGTCGCCGTATTTATTCATTTTTTTTCTGAGCTATTAAATATATTATTACATGCTACCTAGTAATTACAATGAGGTTGAAGAATGTAATTATTTTAAATGAGTAAACTGTCTTATATAAATGCTTAATTAATTAATTACCGTATTTTTTTTTAAAATTGTAATCGTTCATATTCAGAATAGCATTTAAAATTGCAAGAATACGCAGAATAATTTTGTTTTTATTGACTTTTTCGCATATTTTTTTAAATTGCGGTTGGCAATTGTTTATAGAGGACTTGCAGACGGTTGACGTTTTCCATTGTGTCGTCATGCTGTTTCAAACTCGATCAAATTTCCTAAAAAGGTTCTCTAAATTGATCAAAAATTGTTATTAAGATTTTAATAACCGCTTAAATATGCAAAAGACATAATATGTTTATTTTATTCAATTTTAGTTTTAAAGAAACTATAATTTTTAACTATTTAAATAATTTAACTATATTAAAAAGTTAGCCTTACAAATTAGATATACATTTAGTCATTAAAAGCTTAATCGTTATCATTTCCAGTCTGTAGAGTGTCAAATTTGAAGCGTTGATGTTAATGTTTTTTAAAATTATTTGTTTATGTGCTCCATCGCATGCGAATTCCCCATTAAATCTTTTTTTGTTAATTCTTTAACTGTTTAATTGAGCTTTAATTGTTTTTTGCAACTTTTATGGCTATCATACATATTGTTTTTGAAAATATATTTTATGTATTAATATGCAATAACTTTCCCCTCAAGGCATATTCTACATTACCGTGCTTTTGTGTTTATGTTATAAAGAAGTATTTAAATTTAATTTTAGTAACAAGGATATTATTTAAATGTTGAAACCGTTGATGTTTTCTCGGCCAAAAGAAATTTAAAAAAAAAAGTTATTAAGTAAAATAAATAAAAATATTATTAAATATATACAAGCAATTCCAACCTAGAAATAGTTATCGGCCCCAAATTGTTAACATAAAACGATCCACGAATACCATATTCTTATATAAAATAAAACACATAATGGAACACTTCAACTGTTTATTTTTCTGATCAGGAAATTATATATTTACCATTTACGTTTTATTTTCACTTTTTTTGTTTAAATTACATTTACATTTTATTTTGATTATTTTATTTAAAATAATGAAAATATCGCAAATAAATAAAACAAATTAGAAAAATTAAATTTTTGGTTAAAGTATTAATAGGCTTTTTATTTTAGCAGCCAATGTCATGCGTTACTTTTTTAGAACAGTTTTGAAATTTTATTATTTATTATACAGTTAAAATAAACGTACGAACAAAAATTTTATTCAAGAATGTTGATGTTATGGAATTTTACGATTTGTGTCGCGTCTTTGCATTGTCTGGCACCGGAGAGAAAACTTTAAATTTTTATCTATAAAAATGGTATTTTAAACTTTATAATCAATGTTTTGGTCAACTAACTAAAATATAATTTCATGGATAAACCGTAATCGTCATTTAAGAAGCTTACGGATGCGTTTATGTTTTTCATAATTATAAATTACTTATTTAGTGTAATTGGCTCCTTTGCTAATCAAATATGTAAAGGAAATCAGTAATTATATTATTATTCAATTATTATTCTCGTTAAATATTATAATTGAAATTTTGCCTCCTGAACGAATGACACTGCATCATCCTCGTGCTGCATCTTTTTGTTACGTTTAACATGAAAAATTTAGACTTTGATAATTTTTTAATTAGATAACAGCTTTTATTTTTTATAGAATATTTAAATATTCATACTTCACATTTTTATTGGTATTCAAAATTATAAAATGTATTCAGATTATTATTTTTTTTAACTTGAAGAATTGGTTTTTTAAATAGCAAAGATTTAAATTAAATTTTAATTTTCAATAACCATTCAAATAATGATAACAATAGCTGACTTAGTTGAGATTAAAAGCATGGATATCATTTAGTTGCGTTTTTGAAACTTATAAAAGTAGCCACCAAATCCATTCATGCCTCAACCAACTAATCGTTTTTTTATTTGCCTATCTTTAAAAAATTGAATACATTCTCCAACGGGTTTTCTATTCTCAACAATTGTAAATTGATTTGCATTTATTTAAAAATTGTGTGTTTTAATAACGCATCATATTCTGTAATCGCTTGCTTAGTTTTTCCTTGGCAGTAAATAATTCAAATCCAAACAAAAAAACGCTTTTAAAATATTGTATTATTTAATTTTTTTAATCTTAATTTTAAAATAGTTTATTTATTAAATCTAAATAGCAGGTGTTCTTGTTTTTTTATAGCATTATTAGATAGTTTGGAAGACAAGAACAAAGTTTTTAAATTTTTTATTAATTACGCCTTTAAACAGCACTTTGATTAAAATGTTTACATAGTTGCTATATTTGATGATGCTTTTATTGATTTTTTCAAAGAAATATGTTTTTTATTTTTTTGCAAAATTACACATTATATTTATTCTATTGCCCCCTATTCCTCGCACGATGGATAACTAATGAACAAATGGCGCCAGGTGCTAGCACGCTGCTCAAGTTCGATATTGTATACTAAAATGTTTGGAAGGTTAGCATCCGCCTAACAATGCCTAAACGAAAACGAAAATACTTACTCTCATCAAACTCCGCCGATGCGAATATTTGTTGCATAAGTTAACATATTTTCCGCGTCCCATCTCCTATTTTTTATTTTACCTTGTAGTTGTACTTTTAAAGAAAAAATTAATTGGAATTGAGTATGCTTAAATATTGTGTATTACCATTATACGATTTTTTAATAATGATTACGAATTTTTATTAATTTAACAAATCATTATTACAAACTTGTTATTTTGCCCAAACTAATAACCCTGATAAGTATAGTGTATTTAATGATATTTTAAAGATTGTTTATAATAATAACTATTACCTATCGGTTTATTATAAAACTCATTTTTTTTTATAATCATTCTTTACGGCGATAATAAACACAGCAGAAATGCCCGAAAAGTTGACGGTGAGAGTCCGCGTCATCGAGAACTCCAAGTTCTATTATTTTAGTTTGATATATATTTATGTTTAATATGAAAAAATACAAATCGGAGTTTTTTCGATTTTCTTTGCTACAAAGTGTTAGTTAGAATATGATTTTTATCTCAAATGTTTTCTTTTCAACATTGGTGTTTTTACAATAAATGCAAATTTTTTCCAATTTAATTTTAATAAATTCTAACATTATCCGACTTATGTAGTAAATGTATTAAATTTATTTATTGTTAATAATTAAATAGGTAGCTTTTACCCCCTTTGCAATCGCCTTAGCACTATTGTAATCTGCTGGTGATTTTTAAGTAATTTATAAGTTAAGTGAAATATATCAATTGATTTAAATAAATTATTTATTTCTCAAATTTTTGATAATTATTTTTTCATTACAACTAGGCTTACATTATATAATGAAAAAGACCATTACTACAAAAAAACAATAAAAATAATTGTTGATTGGATACCTAGTAAAATAAACCGAAGATTTTAAATCATGCTAATAAAATAATTTCGTTATTATTGATACCAAACTTTGTATTAATTTTCTATCATTTATCGAAATAAACTAACAATTTAACAGTTTCAATATATTTTGAATTAAATATACTGAACGAACAAATAGTGGCATCGAATGAAAATGTTAAAATATTTTATAAATAAAGGAAAATTGGAAAAATATAAAATTATAGATTTAATTTGTCATTTAATCTAATTTAATTATGCGGCTTAAAATAAACAAGGCAATCATTTAAAATTGTCAGCTCTTTGCCACACAGAAAGTTGAGAAAGACGTCGCAGCTAGCGCGAAAGCGTCAATAAAATACAGCTAAAATTCAAAATAACATTAAAAATTTTAAAACCTAGCAAATATATAAAAAAAATTTGTCAACAAATCAATAAAATTAATTAATTTTACAAATTTAATTTTTTGCTTACAAATCTGTATCATTTAATTTGGTTTAAATTTTGATAGAAAAAAATTCCTAATTTATTTTATTCTATATTTGATCTAATTTTTACTTTCCATTAAGTTTTTTAATTTTTTTTAACTTTTATATTTATTCATCATTTATAATTTAAAATGCAGGTTATATTTATTTATTTAAAAAAAAAATGAAGAGTTTGTATTTAAATATAATGCAACAAAAATTGTTTTACTTTTTATTGTTTGCCTTCATTTTCCTTGATTGAATAAATTTTATAATTTTTGCGCACCTTTTTAAGTGCGCGAAGGCGTTTATATTTTAAATAAAATTTATTGAATTGAAGAATTTTTTGTTTCAACTGTTTGATAATGTTTTGTAGATTAATTTTAAAATCATATGTTTAGTATCAATTCGTTCTTATAATGTCTTAGTTGTGAATGAAGTTTTTATTCACTCTTCCAAGCTGAATTTAAGTTGATTTGTTTTGACTTAGATTTTCATAAAAATGAGATTTGTTTGTTTAGCCTCCCATCGTGATGCTGAAACGTCGTACATCCGAAGCTTTAATATTCTGACTTTTGTCGTTTATTGGGTACTGCTTTTTCGCTGTTTATTCTTTAGGGTTTTTAATGAATTATATATAAATTTTATTTATTTTATTTTCAATTTGACCATTAAAAGCAGTTTCTCATTAAGTCATCGTTATTTAGTGAGCGTATCTTATTTATAATTAGGGAAAGACTAAAAGTTTAAATGTTTGGCTTGCATCTTTGACTAGCGATGCCGGCGGTGATTCTGGGACCTCAACGCCTTAATTTTTTGAAAAATGTGTTTTTTGATCTATTTTTTAAATATAATTAAAATCTAGTTATAACTGTAATAGAGGCATTTTCTAATTCAATGGGAAAACTTCTTATTTTATGTTTTGTGTTATTATTTTTAAGCGAAAAAATTTCATTTTAATACATACTCATTTTATGTTTATTTGAGTAATTATATTTTTATTTTGATAAGTTATTAACATTTAATATTTAATACTTATGATGTGCATGATTACTTTTAGCTTTTTGTGCCTTTTTTATATCAGCTAACTATTTCTATCCCTTTCAGCCATAGATTTCCATTCAAAATATTTTAAGAAATTTTTTTCAGTTCTTATAAAATAATTAACATAAAAACTTTAATCAAAAAAGTTGCTGGATTAAAATAACGATTGAGTTAAAAAGATAAGGTAAATTTTAAGACTACATATTTTGGAAATAAGACATAAAATAAAATAATTAAATTGTAAATTAAATAAGTTAAATGAAAACAAATAAAATATTTATTATGAAATGTGCAACACCCGACCACCAATCCGCAAATTTTGGGAAAGCTCGACAAGAGAAGACGAAATTGGTCTTATTAGAAATAATAAATTAAATTGCTAATATTAAAAGATTATAAATAAATTTTGATAAATTTAATCTAAACATTAACATTTCTAAATAAATCAGCCCATTTTTTCATATTCAGAAAAAACAAATAAAACTTCACAAATCATCTTTTAAAATAATAATAAACATCAGCGTTTTTGAACTATCAAATTAATTTTTAAAAATATTAAAACAGTTAATCTTTTAAATTTTTTTTTAAATTGTTATTAACAATATTTTAAAGGGATTTAGCACTAAAATAATTGTAAACAAAATATAACAGTGGGTGACAAATGCAATGAAAAGGCCGACTCAATATACGCAACGACCAAGACATTCACGCGGGCAGTGCGCAATGAGGCAAAGCGATTCTACGGGTTTTAGCTAAATTACAAAAATTTATTGAAAATTAAACTCGATTTCTTTCGACTTATTTATATTAAAGATGGCCATGAAGCAAGGGAGGTTTTATAATTCAAGCGCATTTGAATTTTCTTAAGTAAAAATAATTTTTGTATTTGGTTTTAATCAAATATAGAAAAATCGATTGTTTAGTAAAAATGGGTTTTAAATATAATAAATATATACTCAAAAAGTTATAAACATTTTATAACCCATAATCAATCATTGCTTTTTATTTAAATGTTTTTTACCAAAAAGCCCAAAATTCAAAATATCCGATCGGAAAGTGAGTAATATGGTAAATCGAAGAAGTAAAATGAATTACAAAGTTTGAAGTGTCATTTATTTAAAATAAATCAAAATTTAGTGCAAAACAAAAACGATTTGACAAAGTGTCGTACGCTGCCGATGAGGCCAAAGTGAAAGATATTTACAAAGCCCAAAAGTTGCATATAAAAATAGAAAAAATAAAAACAATAGAAATAAGTTTATAAACAAAATTAAAATATTTTATAAACTTTCTAAGATTTATTATTAATATAATGGTTGACTATCTAGTAGAGACCCGGACTGGATCTGGATCCAGACCTGGATTTTTCTGGATCCAGATCCAGAAATCCAGGTATTCTCCACGAACCTGGATTTTTTCTGGATTATTAATCCAGAAAATCCAGATCCAGGTCATTTCCAAAATCCTGATCCAGATCCAGGGGGCTCAGACCTGGATCCAGATCCAGATCCAGAATCCAGGTAATTGGACCTGGATTTTCCGTTATGTATTGGAATTAAGACAGTCGACTCCTCATCTGAGGTGTTGGGGTAGTGGTGAGCGGTGCAGGTCGATACTGTTTTGTTGTGGTTCGAACACCGACTGTGTAATTGATTTATTATGCCTTTTCGGTGAGTATCTATAGTCGAGTAAGCAATTTCTAAAAAAACTTTTTAGTGTATCCAATTTTTTAAGAATATTTTTGGGCAGCATTTACAAACAACTTTTTGGAATTTTCATTTGTTTGGTTGGACGAAATCAATGTCTATAAATTTGTCAAATGGTGAGGTGGGACCTTTTTTGTTTTATAAGGTTGGTAATTAATGGACTAAAAGATTCTTGTTAAATTCAAAAAAGTTTCCTGGACTCCTTCCATTCCTAAAAATCTTGAAAAAATTAGATATTTTTTATCCTTTAGAAATTCAATAAAACGCAAAAAATTTATATTCCATAATTTTTACCTAAATTATATTCAATAATTAATGAGATTTATATTTCTTATTTCTACATGTTACAAAAGACTCACTCGCTTTATTACAAATTTATTAAAGTTAAAAATTATTATTAAATAAATATTGTTAAAAAATTTCTTTTCAAATTGTAAACAGAATACAACTAAACATTTTATTTCCACGTTTGTATCAATTTTTAGAAATATATAAATTAACCATTACTGAACCCCCTTTTGAATAATTTTTTTTATGGTTGCGCGGCGTTTTGCTGAGAAGGCAAAATAAGCAGCTAATTTTGCGGAGGTGGCACGTTTAATGATGATACAACTCCATAACAAAACAAAGATGAGTCAAATGTTAATTTTCTAGATAAAACTTATATTAACTTAAACAAATATATAATAAAAAAATTATTTAATTATATAGTAAAAACTTAAGGCCTAGAGAATATAACAAAATCACACATATAAGTACCAAAATATGGCAGCATGCGCCTCGCTATAAAATTATTTTTAAACAATAATTAATCTTTTTACAGTTAATCAAATTTTTTGCGTTGCTCATTTTGTTTAAATGGATTAATCAATCCAATACATTTGACTTGACCAAGTATTTTGTTATTAACAAAAAGAAAAACTAGTTCTTAAAATGCGTTAAGAAAATGATTATTTATTTTAATTTATTAAGTAAATAATGCATAAAACAATTATCTGAACTGACGTTTTTTCAAAATAAAAAAGGTTGAGCTTAATGATTTAACTTAATTTTGATCCATTTGGCTTTTGAGATCGCGTTAAAACTCAAAACTACCCTTTAATTTATTTTACAAACTAATGTTTTTCTTAAAAATATTTATATTTTAGTCTACAATTTCGGTGGTTAGAGCCATTTTATGTTTACGCAAAATTTTGTTTACCACTTTTATATTAAATAATATAATTGATATGTTGCGATAGGTTCGGCATGCAGCGTGGACATACATGCTTATGTAATAAAAATCATTATTGCGACTGAAATTTAAGAGAAATTACTGAGCAATAATTGGTTTAAAGTTAACTTTTTAAAAATACAATCCAGTAAAACTATATAGAATGAATGACTTATTGTGCGTAAAACTAAAGCAAAATGTCGTTTCAACAAATTATTCAAAATAAATTTACCAGAAATAAAAGAAAATAAAAAAAAATTTATATTATTTTTTTTCTTCAAATAAAAATTGTTACTATCAACTAAAATAAAAAGTTGCAGTTTATGTCTTGTAACCTTATATAATAAATACAAATATAAGGAAAAATAATAAAACTTACAAAAAAACTATTGAATACACCTTGCAGGACTCTGCATCAACAAAAGCAATAATAAGAATATAAAAACTACACTATGTTGATTCATTAGATTTTTTCGCGTTTACATTTTACGCACGCGGAGTGTGATACAGCGCATGGCCCCTTGCTTACAATTGCATCGGCTTCATAGTAAGCTCCCAGCCAAATTAAATAACTGAATTGAGTTTACACTCCACCATTTAACGTGAAAACAAATATTATGATTTACAACCAGGTAATTTTAATCGAAAACCAGTGTTTATTAAATAGTAAACACATTAAAAAAATTAAATAAAGCAAAATCTAGAATCCTATAGATTAACTACCAATGAATAATAGGGCTTGCAAAGTCCACATAAGGCAGAACGCTGCCACATTCGAAACCAACTGCGGGCTGAATTCCAAGGAGTAGAAGTTGATGTGTCGCACATTATAAGAAAATCATTAAATAAAAAATTAAAGAATGAAAAAGATTGTTTCTTTCAAATTAACAATTAAGACAAACCAATATCTATTAATAAAATATTAAGTTTATAACAACCAATTGTTAAAACAAATCAATATTACAATAAAATAATTTAATCAGATTTATTTGAGATTATCAGAAAAATAACAAAGAAATAAATTAAACTTTATTAAACCAAATACTAATAATATTCAAAAAAAGAATAATCCCTTTGATCCGATCCATTTGAGGTGATAATCCTTTTTATCTCCCAATGGACAGCGATTGACAAATGTCGTAGGGCTCGCATCTTTGACCATTTTTTAGAAAAAGTATATTAATATTTTTTTATAAAGATTTCTAATGCGCATACAAGTTTTATGCAATTGCCATGTTGCCGTCATTTATTATCTATAAAACCCCAAAATTTTAACATTTGATTCAAAAAGTAAAACTGTAATATTCAATTGCCAAATAATAATGCATTAATAAAAATGTACTCAGAATGGTTTTAATTTTATTATAACATAACATTTTTATTAAAACGTACTGTTAACCTTTGCCTTGAACACACGTTCACAGGACGTACGACACACAGTCATGATAATGAACAAAAAAAAATTGTATAACACAATTTTGCATAAATTTGGCAAACCAATAATAATGTTAAGAAATAGTTACGCTAAAGTTATAAAAAATAAACTTAAATGGAAAAAAATTATTAGTTTTATAATCAGCGAGTTGTATCAAGATTTATCGTCAACAATACATATAAATAATGAATGCTCATTCTAAATTTAATGCTTATCATTGCGTGAACGCATCAATCAATTGCCTAATTTATTTTATTATTTTGCGTTAATAAAGTCTAAATACATATGAAAATTTATTCAATTTTAAACAGAAATTCAATTAAAACCTTATAAATAACGAGGTTTATTTAAATATTGACATAAAACAAATGCAAGAAAAAATATGGCAGATTCACGCGATTTAAATATTTTTTAATGGAAAATGAAATTTCTTAGTAATACTGCCCAATGGTGCTAGGTCGTTTCCTAAATTCCGCCACTATGGGCGTTTCCAAAATCCGCCAGGGCGTTTCCTAAATCCGCCACATATATTTTATGAAGTAATTTTAGACGTTTAAAAGAAAACAAAGCACTAAATCAAAGTTTAAAAAAGTTAGTTTTTGGCAATTTTACATTATAACTTTTTTAAAACTTCTCAAACCACTTCAACTTTGCTGTAATGCTTTCTCTATTCATAAAGAGCTTTCCATTGGTATAAGTATTAAGTGATTATTGCGGTTTGTAAAAGTATAAGCTAAAATTGCTAAAAATCGGGCTTTTTCGTGGTTTTTTGACCTAACTTTTTAAAACTTTGATTTAGTGCTCAGTTTTCTTTTACAAACAGTTTCTATTCATATAGTGCATTCCAAAGGTATATGGATTAACTGATTTAGAACGGTATGAATAAAGTTAGAATGTCTAGAGCTACTTCATAAAATATATGTGGCGGATTTAAGGGAACTAATTTACTTTTTGCGATTGGACACGTCTCAAAAAAGTATGGCCAAAAAACTAGCAGAAAATGAATCTTTAAAGGTTCATTTTGAGGTATTTTTATTTTTTATTTCCAAATTGTTTCCAAGCCCGTCGAATAGAAACGCGAATTGAATCGGGCGGCGATCGATGTGCACGTAAGGTCAGAGCCAAAAAATGTTAGTAACATACTTATGAAACGTATATTCAAGTGTAAAATAAATAAAAAAATAAATAATCGAAAATTTAAAAAAAAACCTAACAGCAAATATTATGTGAACTTTTAACACTTGTGAATGCAACATTCTCAATTTTTTCATTATTTTTTATAACTTTTGCAATTTATTATTTTATTTTAAAGAATGTTTAGCATTAGCAACTTGGTTAAATTGTAACCGAATCATTTTCATCTTTTCTTGGATTGCAGTTCATCTAGTTGGCGGAAATAGATTTTGCCCGAATAGACCAATGCTGGTTCGACTGATAAAGTACTTGTGTTTTGTTGTTGTCTGTTAATTAATTATTCATATTATTTTAACATTCATAAACTATTATTTATTGTATTAATTTCACACCATTTTAATTGAAACGTCAAAAAAATTAAGCAAATTTTGCATTTTGCTTTAATTGATTTATTAATATTTTTCAAGAACTCGATTTATAAGAAGATTTTAAAATATATTAAATATAATTGTTCATATAATGTCAAAGATGTATTTTGAATAGCTAGTATTACTTATTGATTTCTTTATTATAAAGTTTATTTGCAAATTATTTGATTAACATTTAACTGATTTATACAATTAATTTGTTAAAATTAAATTTTCGCAGGTTTAAGTGTCTGAACGTTTCCTCACATTTTATGGGTAAATTTTTGATTAATTAGCGGAAAATTTGTAATATAATGAGCAGCCAAGACCAAAAAGATCTAATAAAACCATTTATTTTTAAATTTGGATGATATATTAATCTTCCACTTAATAAATAAATAGTGAAATAAATTAAATAAAACATTTTTCCAACTCAAATCGCGCTGCCTGGACTCTCTCTTTTTAGTACATAATTTAACGCATAGAAAATAACCGCCTTTTAAATCTTCTGTGATAATTTTATAACCGAACACTTTGATTATTTACTTTCAAGGTTTTGTTTTCAATTTAAGTTTATTTTATTTTTGAACTTACTAGAATAATCACTTAACTGAAAGTTACTTTTTTAAATTCTGTTCTAATGAACATAGCCTAAGATTTATATTGTAAATTAACATATCTAAATTTTGTAAAAATTTCCAATCTAATGTTGTTTTTTTATTTAATGTCTTTTCCTCAATAACTTTTATCAAAGAATTTTTTTATTATAATTCTGCTAATACAATCAGCAGTTTATCTTGTTTTCTTAAGTTAAAACTTTATTTAGTTAATGAATATAAAGATTGGAAATGACTTCTCATTTAATTACCAAGTTTTTATCGATTTTAATGAAACACTATCTCAATTACATCTTTTTAATTGTTAAGGTTCCAAGTTCTTTTCATTGGTTGAGAAGAACCTTTTTATTATCAATTAAAAATTTTATTATTTTTTATCACTGGTTTGTTTATTCGGGTAAAAAATATTTCATTTATTAAATTATTTATAGATTTATAAATTCAAGAAAAATAATTACTTTTAATATAAATCAAATTGCAACTTCTCCACATGAGTAAAATAATATAATATAACAAATAATAATTTTAAACATTTTAATTATTATGGGTTGAATAACATTGACATTAATTATAAATTTACTTGCCTTACCAATTATCTAGGCATAGCTTGGAATCTATCTTGATACGAGCATTTTGACGACAAGAAGATTACATTATAGGCTTCGAAAAAAAGTCTACAATACTAATTGCGCAGCACGAGGATTTCTATAGTTTAAAATAATTGCGAATTTATCAACTAATAAAAAATAAAAGAAATAATAATATAAAAAAAGTCTTTAGTTTATTTAAAAACGTTCACATTAAAAACTAAATTTAATTCATTTAAAATTTAAACAAAATTAAAATTTAAAATACAAGGGGAGAAGTGCACGTCTTCTGGTTCATTAGTTGCTGCGCAGAAGAGGCTTCAGCTTATTCGAAATGCCTGAAGTCATCGGCAGCGCCTTAACTATCTTCTTGGGCGTGCAAACCAAGCAGGACAAAAAGAATTTATCCAATATTTAACAGAGTTAAGAAAATAACAATAAATTTTACAAAAATAAAATCGAAATGTTTTTGAAACAATAGGTTAATAGATTATCGTAACTTCGAATTTTATAATTCTCAAGACAAATAATTGTATTATAAAATAAAAATATTTATTTTAAAAAATACCATTAAACATTCGATAAAATTCAGGAACTGTTTTTAATATAAATGACTAATAATGGGCAACTTATTTTCATTAATTTTGAAAAATTCTTCAGTATTAAAAGCGCAATTTGATCATTTGTAAAAAATAAAAACATGAAAAACGACTTATGCCATGTACTCAAAACTCCAAATGATTGTGGTTTTGCAGGAGCTCTTATTTAAATCCAGTGCCATCATTCAGTAAATTTCAAAAACGATAAAACGGCATGAATTGTAATTTTATGTCAGCGAATAATAGAATTTCTTAATTTTAAATTGAATTCATTTGAATTTTTACTCACAAACACCGCGCGCAATAAAGTCTAATATTTAATTTTATAAAATGTTTTAAATTAAAAAAAACTCTTAAGAATTCAAAAATAAAATAGCAAAATTATTTTAATACGCAGTATATTAAAGTAACAAAAATAATTTATAAATCAAGAAATGAGAAAAAATTTCATTCTTATATCAATTAGTCTAAAATCGTATTTATCGCGGACTCATAAAAATTAAGTATTTATAACTTCATTCTCACAAATCAGTCGAACATGCAATGCCATTCAGCTCAAATTTATGAACTTTAACAAAACATAAATGTTGGAAAGCACCAAAAAAATTAAGATTAGAGAATGGTTAAACATAAAATCAAAACAGAATCTCACCCAAATTTTACAATTAACGTAAAAAATTATAGTTAAATTTTTCCATATATTATAAAGATAGAATTTTCAATTAAAATAAAAATTAATATAAATAAAAAAGTTATTTTCATTAAAAATTTATTAAAAATAAAATAAATTTAAAAAATATTTAAACTGCTAATGTTAGATAAACGGAAAATTAAATTGCTTATTCAAATACCAGAAACAGAATATGAATGATGTTTAAAAAAGTTAACTAATATATTTCTAATGAAAATTAAAACAACTAAAAAATGTTAAAATTAAATTTCTGCCAATACAAATGTAACAAAAAGAATATATTTACATCATTGCCAGCACGGGTCAGCTTCGGGGGGGGGGGGCGTGATTACTACAGTGGAGAAAGTGCGCAAATTGCTTATTGATTTATTTAAGAAAAATGAGATGCGCTTTATTTTAAGCTTGTTTATCTCAATTTTCTAATACTTTTGATTCAAATTTTAGTTTATCATCATTTTTTTATATTATTTAAATTATTAAAGTTTTTAGTTTTATTATGCAATTGAATATCATTTGTGAATTAATTGATTTTTAACATATAAAAATTGTTTTAAATTTGTATATTTTATTATGCATAAAACAAATATATGATTAATTTTGAAAGATGAAGTAACGCTATAACCAAAAACCCCTAAAAAAATATGTTTATATTTGGTCCTTATAAATACGCCTGAAGTGTTTTTTCGGGATTTTTATTAGAATGTTTTTCCGCTCTGCGACAAATTGCGCTTTCAAGATATTTTTACTATATAGCATTGGATCATAATAACTTTCTTAATTTTATTAAAATATACTTTAATTTACAGTTTAAAAATTTAAAGAAAAAATACTATTTATTTTACTTTTTTAAAAAAAAATCTTTCGTCTTGAGAAGGTACATTTTAATATTTTATAACTAAAAGTTTGCTTATATTTAAATGCTCCGTAAAAATAATATATTTTTTAATAGTGAGCAATATTATTCAAGGCAATGGCTCGCAGTTTTTTATTGCCTGTTGGTTTCAAAAAACAAAATTGCATTCAAAATGAAAAATAATATTTGTTAAATTTTAGAGATTATTATTCTATAAATTCCTTTATAAATATTTTAGTAAATTTACTATATTAATTTTTTTGGTTAAATTTTAGAATTTTATTAGATTATTAAATTTTAATAATAATATTTCCATTTAATACGTTATTTTAATAATTGTTTAAAAAGCAGATTTTTTTAATCTTCTGTTTTGTATGGGGGACGCATATTAATTAACTAACTTTATTATGAACTTCTTTGATGATGAAAAAAATGGACAGTTTTGCTTAAATGCAAAATATATAATATCAGAGTTACAATTTATAACTAATTATTCACATCCGCGACGGTAGCGGTGTCGTTATAGAGGATGAATATTTATTAGCTTAATTTTGTATTTTGTTATAATTATTATTACAATAATTCAAAATCTAATTCTTCTATTAACTCTTTCTTTATATGCTGATTTGTAATTTTATTATTTTAGCAAATTTTTTTATATTAAAGATAACATATAGATTATTTGAATGCGAATGTAGTAATATTTTTATGTTATGCCTAAGTTATTTGTTCAAATTTTTTTTAGAAAATCTTTTTGGTCTTTTATAATTATGAAAATTTTATTTTCATGTTGTTAGATAAAAATGTATAAATTAATATTAAGAGGTACAATTATCTAATTAATATTGTTTAGGGTATTTAATTATGTTAAAACTTTTATTTAATTCGCATTTAAGTTGTTGATTCTTTTATAAACATCAATCCAATTGAAAATTGATGAACAAATTGCGCCAGGACACAGGTTTCATTGGTTGTTTAGCATGGTAATTGAAGCAATTCCATATGCGCCAGAATTGGCGCAGGTCTTATTGATTTTTGCTTGCTAAATGGGAATTTTTTTTTGGAATAAATTCACTTTTTCAAAAATTTTTTCACAAGATTATTTTTTGTTGCATTAAAATTTATATTTTGATTTTATTTTTACAAATATTTAGAGTTATTACTAAAATATTTTTATAAATGTTTTCGAAAATCTATTTGATTATTTATAGGCAATACTTTTTGCTTATTGTAGTTTTTTAATCCGGTTCCCGTCATCTACGAATTATTTGTTTAAGGTAGACTGGGCGTAGTTTTTATTTTTTGCATCCAGTATCTGTTTCAATTATTTGTTTTTGTTAATTGTTTAGAATATTGATCTTCATTTCATTTTTTGATCCATTTACGCCTTAACTTTAACTAACTTTTCGCAAAAAAAAAAACAACTTACTCGCGCCACGCTCCATTCCACTGGCTGAATCTATTTACCACTCTTCTTCAGTAATCTCTCTTTTATTTAAAATTATATTATTGGCAATTTCTGTATTTATTAAATTTTCTTTAGTCTCAATGCCGAACGGCAATTATTTTTGTTTAGTTATATCTTTTTTAAAATTTAAATAGTACTAACTTTTTGAGTTCATTCCCATAAAAATATAATTTTAATTTAATAATTTTTTTTTGGTAATTTGCACATTTCTGGATGTCATATCTTTGAAACTAATCCGCATAATAATATTGTAACTCAATTAATATTACAAGTTGAGCTGTAAGATCCCAGTATACCAGTTAAATTTTAGTTTAAAAATTTCATATTTTTATTTGCCTCACTAAAAACCCATTTTACAAATTCGGTAACAGAAGATGCCTGCAATGTAATTTCTAAAATATATTGTCATTTTAAATATGAAGTTGCTCGATATAAATAAAATCGTTGTCGTTAATTTTAAATATAATTTAAGTGCTAAAATTAAATATGATTAAAAATGAAATTTATTTTTTTGACGTACATCGTAATCTTGTTACTAAAAATTAACAAAGTTTGCAAAAAAAATTTCAATATGAATTAGAATAATACAATCAGTTGAATAGAATTTTATTTATCTACAATTACAGCATGGGAAAATTAAACATTTATAAAAAAAAAGATAAAAAAATGTTTGAGTATTTTACACAAAAAAAACGAAAAAAAATTAAACAAAAAGAAATATAAAAAAACATTTAAAAATATCGATCTTTGTGGGTGCTTTTTTGGGTATGAGCTTTGGTCTTAACGCGAAGATGCGTCTCAACGATGGTTAAGCAACGAACACGCGCCGCAAATTTGAGGCTCGGAGTCTGCAAAATCGTAATTTTTTCATTTGTCACAAAAATTAAGAGATTAAATTATTAATAAATCATATAACGTGAGCTTTTTAAGGAAATAAGAAAACGACAAAATATAATAACCTGAATATTCGAGGCATTGAATTATATACACCTAAAACACATTATATTTTAAAGGTTATGGACTTCCTAGCTTTTTACATTTAAAAAAGTTTATTATCTTTAAAAACAACCTAGCTTTTTACATTTAAAAAAGTTTATTATCTTTAAAATCATTAAGAACAATATTCTTTTTCATTTAATTTATATAATATTTGAAATGTTTTACATAAATACAATTCGTCATTATATGCATGCAAAAAACTCAATGAGTTGCATTTAAATATTTCATAAGACAAAAAAAATGTAATATGGTATACTTATTAATTGTCAACTATTTAATTTAAAATTAAAATAAGCTTTAAAATGAGTTATTGCGAAACATAGCCATCTCATAGATGAAGTATTCGGATTCATTTTGAATGGCGAACTCGCATGAGGCGCGAGTTAACAAATTTTATAAAAAAATAAAAAATCTTGTGTAAACAAATATTATTTAAAAAATATCAAAAAATTAAAAAAAAAATCAAAAATAATAAACACGGACAAAATCCAAAAATATTTAATCCAAAAAATCGACTAAGACAAGAGTAATTTAAAAATAAAATGTAAAAAAATATTAATAAAATTTCATCACAAAATAATTAATGTCAATTTTAACAAAAAGTTTAAACTAAAATATTGGCTACCGTGCCTTAACAGCTCATTCAACATAACAGTTAATATATGCAATTAAGAAATAATTAATCCAAAAATACCAACAAAATTTTGAAACATATATTGCCTCAAAATGAGTAAATACAATTCTAAATCTCTCATCAACTAAACTCACTAAATCAATTACCAATACGTTTTTTCCTAAAATAAAGTGTTTTGATATTAATAACAAATCAGTAACAACAAAAAAAAAGCAGAAAATAGCATTTTTATTTTCAAAAAACTTTAGATAAAATAAAAACATTTATTCTTAATAAATGAAAATCTTAATGAAAGCAAAGCACAATTTAAGGTGAAGAAACATTAACTAAATTTTCAAAAACTAATTACTACAAGAAGGACACAACAAAAAAGATTAAACATCATTCATATAAAAATAATTATCACGAAAATATCATCATTAACAATGCATAAAGTTTTAACAAATTTAATTGCTATTCTTAACGTTAAAGATCAAAAAAATAAAACAAAAAAATAAAGTTTTCCGAAAAATTAACGAGGATTTATTAAGTTTAATACGTTTTGTTGGGCAAAATTAACTATTTACGAAAGAAGGCCGAGAACCTTTAATATTGTTTGTTATAATGAATGCGAATCAGGATATAAATTTTTTGGTTTTTCGATCCAATAGTCAATAAGGCCAAAACTAAACTTTTCTCAAGCCAATATTTTCTAATACTTTTGATTCAAATTTTAGTTTATCATCATTTTTTTATATTATTTAAATTATTAAAGTTTTTAGTTTTATTATGCAATTGAATATCATTTGTGAATTAATTGATTTTTAACATATAAAAATTGTTTTAAATTTGTATATTTTATTATGCATAAAACAAATATATGATTAATTTTGAAAGATGAAGTAACGCTATAACCAAAAACCCCTAAAAAAATATGTTTATATTTGGTCCTTATAAATACGCCTGAAGTGTTTTTTCGGGATTTTTATTAGAATGTTTTTCCGCTCTGCGACAAATTGCGCTTTCAAGATATTTTTACTATATAGCATTGGATCATAATAACTTTCTTAATTTTATTAAAATATACTTTAATTTACAGTTTAAAAATTTAAAGAAAAAATACTATTTATTTTACTTTTTTAAAAAAAAATCTTTCGTCTTGAGAAGGTACATTTTAATATTTTATAACTAAAAGTTTGCTTATATTTAAATGCTCCGTAAAAATAATATATTTTTTAATAGTGAGCAATATTATTCAAGGCAATGGCTCGCAGTTTTTTATTGCCTGTTGGTTTCAAAAAACAAAATTGCATTCAAAATGAAAAATAATATTTGTTAAATTTTAGAGATTATTATTCTATAAATTCCTTTATAAATATTTTAGTAAATTTACTATATTAATTTTTTTGGTTAAATTTTAGAATTTTATTAGATTATTAAATTTTAATAATAATATTTCCATTTAATACGTTATTTTAATAATTGTTTAAAAAGCAGATTTTTTTAATCTTCTGTTTTGTATGGGGGACGCATATTAATTAACTAACTTTATTATGAACTTCTTTGATGATGAAAAAAATGGACAGTTTTGCTTAAATGCAAAATATATAATATCAGAGTTACAATTTATAACTAATTATTCACATCCGCGACGGTAGCGGTGTCGTTATAGAGGATGAATATTTATTAGCTTAATTTTGTATTTTGTTATAATTATTATTACAATAATTCAAAATCTAATTCTTCTATTAACTCTTTCTTTATATGCTGATTTGTAATTTTATTATTTTAGCAAATTTTTTTATATTAAAGATAACATATAGATTATTTGAATGCGAATGTAGTAATATTTTTATGTTATGCCTAAGTTATTTGTTCAAATTTTTTTTAGAAAATCTTTTTGGTCTTTTATAATTATGAAAATTTTATTTTCATGTTGTTAGATAAAAATGTATAAATTAATATTAAGAGGTACAATTATCTAATTAATATTGTTTAGGGTATTTAATTATGTTAAAACTTTTATTTAATTCGCATTTAAGTTGTTGATTCTTTTATAAACATCAATCCAATTGAAAATTGATGAACAAATTGCGCCAGGACACAGGTTTCATTGGTTGTTTAGCATGGTAATTGAAGCAATTCCATATGCGCCAGAATTGGCGCAGGTCTTATTGATTTTTGCTTGCTAAATGGGAATTTTTTTTTGGAATAAATTCACTTTTTCAAAAATTTTTTCACAAGATTATTTTTTGTTGCATTAAAATTTATATTTTGATTTTATTTTTACAAATATTTAGAGTTATTACTAAAATATTTTTATAAATGTTTTCGAAAATCTATTTGATTATTTATAGGCAATACTTTTTGCTTATTGTAGTTTTTTAATCCGGTTCCCGTCATCTACGAATTATTTGTTTAAGGTAGACTGGGCGTAGTTTTTATTTTTTGCATCCAGTATCTGTTTCAATTATTTGTTTTTGTTAATTGTTTAGAATATTGATCTTCATTTCATTTTTTGATCCATTTACGCCTTAACTTTAACTAACTTTTCGCAAAAAAAAACAACTTACTCGCGCCACGCTCCATTCCACTGGCTGAATCTATTTACCACTCTTCTTCAGTAATCTCTCTTTTATTTAAAATTATATTATTGGCAATTTCTGTATTTATTAAATTTTCTTTAGTCTCAATGCCGAACGGCAATTATTTTTGTTTAGTTATATCTTTTTTAAAATTTAAATAGTACTAACTTTTTGAGTTCATTCCCATAAAAATATAATTTTAATTTAATAATTTTTTTTTGGTAATTTGCACATTTCTGGATGTCATATCTTTGAAACTAATCCGCATAATAATATTGTAACTCAATTAATATTACAAGTTGAGCTGTAAGATCCCAGTATACCAGTTAAATTTTAGTTTAAAAATTTCATATTTTTATTTGCCTCACTAAAAACCCATTTTACAAATTCGGTAACAGAAGATGCCTGCAATGTAATTTCTAAAATATATTGTCATTTTAAATATGAAGTTGCTCGATATAAATAAAATCGTTGTCGTTAATTTTAAATATAATTTAAGTGCTAAAATTAAATATGATTAAAAATGAAATTTATTTTTTTGACGTACATCGTAATCTTGTTACTAAAAATTAACAAAGTTTGCAAAAAAAATTTCAATATGAATTAGAATAATACAATCAGTTGAATAGAATTTTATTTATCTACAATTACAGCATGGGAAAATTAAACATTTATAAAAAAAAAAGATAAAAAAATGTTTGAGTATTTTACACAAAAAAAACGAAAAAAAATTAAACAAAAAGAAATATAAAAAAACATTTAAAAATATCGATCTTTGTGGGTGCTTTTTTGGGTATGAGCTTTGGTCTTAACGCGAAGATGCGTCTCAACGATGGTTAAGCAACGAACACGCGCCGCAAATTTGAGGCTCGGAGTCTGCAAAATCGTAATTTTTTCATTTGTCACAAAAATTAAGAGATTAAATTATTAATAAATCATATAACGTGAGCTTTTTAAGGAAATAAGAAAACGACAAAATATAATAACCTGAATATTCGAGGCATTGAATTATATACACCTAAAACACATTATATTTTAAAGGTTGTGGACTTCCTAGCTTTTTACATTTAAAAAAGTTTATTATCTTTAAAAACAACCTAGCTTTTTACATTTAAAAAAGTTTATTATCTTTAAAATCATTAAGAACAATATTCTTTTTCATTTAATTTATATAATATTTGAAATGTTTTACATAAATACAATTCGTCATTATATGCATGCAAAAAACTCAATGAGTTGCATTTAAATATTTCATAAGACAAAAAAAATGTAATATGGTATACTTATTAATTGTCAACTATTTAATTTAAAATTAAAATAAGCTTTAAAATGAGTTATTGCGAAACATAGCCATCTCATAGATGAAGTATTCGGATTCATTTTGAATGGCGAACTCGCATGAGGCGCGAGTTAACAAATTTTATAAAAAAATAAAAAATCTTGTGTAAACAAATATTATTTAAAAAATATCAAAAAATTAAAAAAAAAATCAAAAATAATAAACACGGACAAAATCCAAAAATATTTAATCCAAAAAATCGACTAAGACAAGAGTAATTTAAAAATAAAATGTAAAAAAATATTAATAAAATTTCATCACAAAATAATTAATGTCAATTTTAACAAAAAGTTTAAACTAAAATATTGGCTACCGTGCCTTAACAGCTCATTCAACATAACAGTTAATATATGCAATTAAGAAATAATTAATCCAAAAATACCAACAAAATTTTGAAACATATATTGCCTCAAAATGAGTAAATACAATTCTAAATCTCTCATCAACTAAACTCACTAAATCAATTACCAATACGTTTTTTCCTAAAATAAAGTGTTTTGATATTAATAACAAATCAGTAACAACAAAAAAAAAAGCAGAAAATAGCATTTTTATTTTCAAAAAACTTTAGATAAAATAAAAACATTTATTCTTAATAAATGAAAATCTTAATGAAAGCAAAGCACAATTTAAGGTGAAGAAACATTAAGTAAATTTTCAAAAACTAATTACTACAAGAAGGACACAACAAAAAAGATTAAACATCATTCATATAAAAATAATTATCACGAAAATATTATCATTAACAATGCATAAAGTTTTAACAAATTTAATTGCTATTCTTAACGTTAAAGATCAAAAAAATAAAACAAAAAAATAAAGTTTTCCGAAAAATTAACGAGGATTTATTAAGTTTAATACGTTTTGTTGGGCAAAATTAACTATTTACGAAAGAAGGCCGAGAACCTTTAATATTGTTTGTTATAATGAATGCGAATCAGGATATAAATTTTTTGGTTTTTCGATCCAATAGTCAATAAGGCCAAAACTAAACTTTTCTCAAGCCAATAAAAAAAATAAGACATTTCTTTTGAAATATAATAAAAAGAAAGCCAAAATAATATTAAATGCACATATTTAAATGCATTATTTTGTAACTACTTTTCTATTTTGTAAATTAATTTATAAATCATGTTTTCAGAGCAATAGAAAATAATAATCTTGTGGTGTCAGTCATAAAACTCTAACATCTCGAAGAAGCTACATCTTATAATATTTATAAAAATATTGATAATTAATGATTAAATAAATATTAAATACATATACTTTACAATTACAAGAAAAATTTAAATAACAATTAAACAAAAAATTTATCTTTTATATACAACTTATAAAGTTATATGCAGTTCTCAAAAGATTGTGTCGAATCAAATAACAACGTCGAGTTTGCATCTATGATTAAAATTTAGAAGTCATAATTAGAAAGTGATTTAAAATGTATTAATAAATCTAAATATTTCAATAAATAAATGTTATAAAGATGAAAGTTTAATTATAAAATATCAAATAACATCTTAACAAAATATGTTACTTATTTTCCGCGAAAAACGATATATTAAATCCAAATAAAAAAAGTCTAAAAAACTATAATAAAAATAAATATTCTAAAATCACCAAATGAGGTAACAAAAATGATATAATTGGTTAAAATTATAATTTAACTAGATCTCTAACAACCCAAAAAAATATTCATACGTACTTAAATACTAAAATAGAAACAATGAACAAAAAATAACACTGTATAAAACCTTTTGCTTTTGGACCAAAGTCTCTTCCCACAATGTCAGCATTTCTAGTGCTGCACGAGAGTCTCGATATCGAGTATCGACTCGAGAAAAGTCTCGAGTTTTTTGGATCTCGGGCTCGGGCTCGAGTCTCGCGTATTTAGTCTCGATTTTCGAGATGATTTTTTGCTAGCTAGCCAAATGATGTTTTTGAAATTTTTCATCTGCGAGCCCTGCTTATATGGTTTTTTTTTGTTGCAAATTTGGCACTTCAAAAGATTGGTGTGCCCCCATTTTTCAAAAAAAAAAGTACCGTGTTTTGAAAATTTTGGTTGAAATCTCTTAACAAATCGAGTCAAAAGTTCAAAATTTTCCCGGCGGCGCCTATCGGCACCGCCGACCCCCTGTGCTGCTGAAGGATCATAAAAGGTTAAGCGCCCGGCAGGAATCGAACCTGCAACCGCAGCAATCCGTGCTGTGCTCTAACCAATTGAGCTACAGGCACCCTTTTAGCGGATCCTTCAGTGGGGTTCACAATCCTCACCTTCCCCACATGGGAAGGCGGCGTGACTGGCTGGGGATGCCGGTCAGGCACCAGTCCGCACTACTCCCCCCCCCCAAAGCAGAAGTAAAGCAGAATTCTCAAAAAAATTTGCATCTTGGGAAATTTCTTAATCAAAAAACGCGAAAAATACACCACATAAAAACAAAAATTTTCGGAAAAATCGCGTAGGAAAAATGCAGTAAAACGCTAAAACACGCCTAAAAATCGACTTTTTCCGGTACCCCCCCCCCTCAAAGCAAAATCCTAAATACGTGCCTAGGCACACCACCTTTACTTTTAAACCGATTATTTTTAGTCAAAATCAAGATAAAAATCATTAGATTTGTCTAAAATTGACGTTATCTTAGCAAATTATGACATTTTTGAAGTAATTAAAAATTTTACAAAAAAAAGTCTCGATATCGAGTATCGACTCGAGAAAAGTCTCGGGTTTTTGGGTCTCTGGATTTTTTGGGTCTCGGGCTCGAGTCTCGAGGTAAAGTATCGGGCTCAGGCTCGAGTCTCGAGTATCGAGAAATTTTGGGTCTCGTGCAGCACTAAGCATTTCCGCGTTGGTACATCGACTACGTCAAACATTTTATTATTTCAAAGCATTAATGAATATTGCAAAAAATAAAAAATAAAGATTAATAAATGAATATTATTTCTAAACATTACATAACAAGAAAGAAGCCGATATTGATGAATTAACAGCAAATAATAATGCTAATATTAAAAGATTATAAATAAATTTTGATAAATTTAACAAACGCTAAACATTAAATAAGCGATAGGTTAACAAAGGACCTCACGTTCACCCAGTCCGGCTTCTTCCATTTCCTTCGAAGAAGAATTCCCAAATATGGTCTTAAATCAAAATTTTTTTAACAAAATAGTTAATTATTGAATCAAACAAAAACAACTTCTTTGTTGTGATTTTGAAATTCCTAGCAACAAAGAGACTAAATAAACAAATACAATTTAAAAGTCAAATAAATCTTTCATTAATTTTTCAATTGTAAAAATAGTTAACATATTTTTAAATATAAATTTGAAAAGGAAATAATCAAATTAGTAAAGATTTTTTCAAGAAGCGTAAGCATCTTAGAGGTTTTTAACGTTTATGTGCACCGAACAAACTTTAAATAAAATTAATTTTAAATGCTTTTATTAGATCACAGTTAGCATAATAAATATTAACAGTCGTGACAGTGAAGAACATGAGAAGTATTCCGGTGTAAACAAAAATAACTAAATTGTTTTCTGGCAATCGCAAATAAAAACAGTGAGATTTAATTATACACCACACATAGATAAATTGATACAAAAATGCAAATATTTTTAGTAATAAAAATTTATAATTAAGCACAATCATGTGTCTGATGAGTCATGGAATCTATGGTGGCATTTTTGGTTGTCCGGCTCAACGCAAATGCGAAAATTTTTTATAGTTATTAATAATTAATTTGAAAGCTTCAGAAGAGGTAAACTAGTTTATTGTACCCTAAATTATAAAATTAAATCTTAAAACAAATTTTAAAAAATATTAAAAGCTTAAGATTCTTTAGCACATGAATACCCATTTTCTGCTGTACTCATGCGCCATGAAACCAAACACAATAAACGAAGCCTACGGCGGCGCACTATTAAATGATCACTTCGTTTTGTTTTCAGAAATATAATCATGCATTAACGAAAATTAGCAATTTAATTATACGTCTATTAAAATAATAAAATAGAATAATTGATTTTTTGTAAAAATGCATTTACTGTATTTATATAAAACTAAAAAATCAAATAAATTTTGGAAATGCCGCATATGGTTAAACTATTTTACACCTTGCGTACAATTTCATCGGCTTCATCAGGGCTATGTCAAAACTGAATAAATGTCAAAATCAACGTTGTAATTTAATAAGTATTTAATACAACAAATTAGTCTTTACCGGCTCATTTAGAGATACGAGCATACCTAATCACAAACATTGTAGCACACAGAAGTGAATCAACTCCTTGTAGTCGAAGAACGCCAGACGATTAATTATGTTTCTTTAAACAAATAATATTAAATGTAAAATTAACGCAATAACAACCTTAAAAATACCAATAATATTTAAAGGAAGAGAATGCCAACGAAGTCAATGAAGGAAAACTTAATTGTTCTGTGTAGGCACTATTGTAAAGAAAAATATGCAAAGCAAGATAAATAAAAAAGAAGATAATAGAGCTAAATTATTAAATATGACAATTATTCGGGTAAAAAATATTTCATTTATTAAATTATTTATAGATTTATAAATTCAAGAAAAATAATTACTTTTAATATAAATCAAATTGCAACTTCTCCACATGAGTAAAATAATATAATATAACAAATAATAATTTTAAACATTTTAATTATTATGGGTTGAATAACATTGACATTAATTATAAATTTACTTGCCTTACCAATTATCTAGGCATAGCTTGGAATCTATCTTGATACGAGCATTTTGACGACAAGAAGATTACATTATAGGCTTCGAAAAAAAGTCTACAATACTAATTGCGCAGCACGAGGATTTCTATAGTTTAAAATAATTGCGAATTTATCAACTAATAAAAAATAAAAGAAATAATAATATAAAAAAAGTCTTTAGTTTATTTAAAAACGTTCACATTAAAAACTAAATTTAATTCATTTAAAATTTAAACAAAATTAAAATTTAAAATACAAGGGGAGAAGTGCACGTCTTCTGGTTCATTAGTTGCTGCGCAGAAGAGGCTTCAGCTTATTCGAAATGCCTGAAGTCATCGGCAGCGCCTTAACTATCTTCTTGGGCGTGCAAACCAAGCAGGACAAAAAGAATTTATCCAATATTTAACAGAGTTAAGAAAATAACAATAAATTTTACAAAAATAAAATCGAAATGTTTTTGAAACAATAGGTTAATAGATTATCGTAACTTCGAATTTTATAATTCTCAAGACAAATAATTGTATTATAAAATAAAAATATTTATTTTAAAAAATACCATTAAACATTCGATAAAATTCAGGAACTGTTTTTAATATAAATGACTAATAATGGGCAACTTATTTTCATTAATTTTGAAAAATTCTTCAGTATTAAAAGCGCAATTTGATCATTTGTAAAAAATAAAAACATGAAAAACGACTTATGCCATGTACTCAAAACTCCAAATGATTGTGGTTTTGCAGGAGCTCTTATTTAAATCCAGTGCCATCATTCAGTAAATTTCAAAAACGATAAAACGGCATGAATTGTAATTTTATGTCAGCGAATAATAGAATTTCTTAATTTTAAATTGAATTCATTTGAATTTTTACTCACAAACACCGCGCGCAATAAAGTCTAATATTTAATTTTATAAAATGTTTTAAATTAAAAAAAACTCTTAAGAATTCAAAAATAAAATAGCAAAATTATTTTAATACGCAGTATATTAAAGTAACAAAAATAATTTATAAATCAAGAAATGAGAAAAAATTTCATTCTTATATCAATTAGTCTAAAATCGTATTTATCGCGGACTCATAAAAATTAAGTATTTATAACTTCATTCTCACAAATCAGTCGAACATGCAATGCCATTCAGCTCAAATTTATGAACTTTAACAAAACATAAATGTTGGAAAGCACCAAAAAAATTAAGATTAGAGAATGGTTAAACATAAAATCAAAACAGAATCTCACCCAAATTTTACAATTAACGTAAAAAATTATAGTTAAATTTTTCCATATATTATAAAGATAGAATTTTCAATTAAAATAAAAATTAATATAAATAAAAAAGTTATTTTCATTAAAAATTTATTAAAAATAAAATAAATTTAAAAAATATTTAAACTGCTAATGTTAGATAAACGGAAAATTAAATTGCTTATTCAAATACCAGAAACAGAATATGAATGATGTTTAAAAAAGTTAACTAATATATTTCTAATGAAAATTAAAACAACTAAAAAATGTTAAAATTAAATTTCTGCCAATACAAATGTAACAAAAAGAATATATTTACATCATTGCCAGCACGGGTCAGCTTCGGGGGGGGGCGTGATTACTACAGTGGAGAAAGTGCGCAAATTGCTTATTGATTTATTTAAGAAAAATGAGATGCGCTTTATTTTAAGCTTGTTTATCTCAATTTTCTAATACTTTTGATTCAAATTTTAGTTTATCATCATTTTTTTATATTATTTAAATTATTAAAGTTTTTAGTTTTATTATGCAATTGAATATCATTTGTGAATTAATTGATTTTTAACATATAAAAATTGTTTTAAATTTGTATATTTTATTATGCATAAAACAAATATATGATTAATTTTGAAAGATGAAGTAACGCTATAACCAAAAACCCCTAAAAAAATATGTTTATATTTGGTCCTTATAAATACGCCTGAAGTGTTTTTTCGGGATTTTTATTAGAATGTTTTTCCGCTCTGCGACAAATTGCGCTTTCAAGATATTTTTACTATATAGCATTGGATCATAATAACTTTCTTAATTTTATTAAAATATACTTTAATTTACAGTTTAAAAATTTAAAGAAAAAATACTATTTATTTTACTTTTTTAAAAAAAAATCTTTCGTCTTGAGAAGGTACATTTTAATATTTTATAACTAAAAGTTTGCTTATATTTAAATGCTCCGTAAAAATAATATATTTTTTAATAGTGAGCAATATTATTCAAGGCAATGGCTCGCAGTTTTTTATTGCCTGTTGGTTTCAAAAAACAAAATTGCATTCAAAATGAAAAATAATATTTGTTAAATTTTAGAGATTATTATTCTATAAATTCCTTTATAAATATTTTAGTAAATTTACTATATTAATTTTTTTGGTTAAATTTTAGAATTTTATTAGATTATTAAATTTTAATAATAATATTTCCATTTAATACGTTATTTTAATAATTGTTTAAAAAGCAGATTTTTTTAATCTTCTGTTTGTATGGGGGACGCATATTAATTAACTAACTTTATTATGAACTTCTTTGATGATGAAAAAAATGGACAGTTTTGCTTAAATGCAAAATATATAATATCAGAGTTACAATTTATAACTAATTATTCACATCCGCGACGGTAGCGGTGTCGTTATAGAGGATGAATATTTATTAGCTTAATTTTGTATTTTGTTATAATTATTATTACAATAATTCAAAATCTAATTCTTCTATTAACTCTTTCTTTATATGCTGATTTGTAATTTTATTATTTTAGCAAATTTTTTTATATTAAAGATAACATATAGATTATTTGAATGCGAATGTAGTAATATTTTTATGTTATGCCTAAGTTATTTGTTCAAATTTTTTTTAGAAAATCTTTTTGGTCTTTTATAATTATGAAAATTTTATTTTCATGTTGTTAGATAAAAATGTATAAATTAATATTAAGAGGTACAATTATCTAATTAATATTGTTTAGGGTATTTAATTATGTTAAAACTTTTATTTAATTCGCATTTAAGTTGTTGATTCTTTTATAAACATCAATCCAATTGAAAATTGATGAACAAATTGCGCCAGGACACAGGTTTCATTGGTTGTTTAGCATGGTAATTGAAGCAATTCCATATGCGCCAGAATTGGCGCAGGTCTTATTGATTTTTGCTTGCTAAATGGGAATTTTTTTTTGGAATAAATTCACTTTTTCAAAAATTTTTTCACAAGATTATTTTTTGTTGCATTAAAATTTATATTTTGATTTTATTTTTACAAATATTTAGAGTTATTACTAAAATATTTTTATAAATGTTTTCGAAAATCTATTTGATTATTTATAGGCAATACTTTTTGCTTATTGTAGTTTTTTAATCCGGTTCCCGTCATCTACGAATTATTTGTTTAAGGTAGACTGGGCGTAGTTTTTATTTTTTGCATCCAGTATCTGTTTCAATTATTTGTTTTTGTTAATTGTTTAGAATATTGATCTTCATTTCATTTTTTGATCCATTTACGCCTTAACTTTAACTAACTTTTCGCAAAAAAAAAACAACTTACTCGCGCCACGCTCCATTCCACTGGCTGAATCTATTTACCACTCTTCTTCAGTAATCTCTCTTTTATTTAAAATTATATTATTGGCAATTTCTGTATTTATTAAATTTTCTTTAGTCTCAATGCCGAACGGCAATTATTTTTGTTTAGTTATATCTTTTTTAAAATTTAAATAGTACTAACTTTTTGAGTTCATTCCCATAAAAATATAATTTTAATTTAATAATTTTTTTTTGGTAATTTGCACATTTCTGGATGTCATATCTTTGAAACTAATCCGCATAATAATATTGTAACTCAATTAATATTACAAGTTGAGCTGTAAGATCCCAGTATACCAGTTAAATTTTAGTTTAAAAATTTCATATTTTTATTTGCCTCACTAAAAACCCATTTTACAAATTCGGTAACAGAAGATGCCTGCAATGTAATTTCTAAAATATATTGTCATTTTAAATATGAAGTTGCTCGATATAAATAAAATCGTTGTCGTTAATTTTAAATATAATTTAAGTGCTAAAATTAAATATGATTAAAAATGAAATTTATTTTTTTGACGTACATCGTAATCTTGTTACTAAAAATTAACAAAGTTTGCAAAAAAAATTTCAATATGAATTAGAATAATACAATCAGTTGAATAGAATTTTATTTATCTACAATTACAGCATGGGAAAATTAAACATTTATAAAAAAAAAAGATAAAAAAATGTTTGAGTATTTTACACAAAAAAAACGAAAAAAAATTAAACAAAAAGAAATATAAAAAAACATTTAAAAATATCGATCTTTGTGGGTGCTTTTTTGGGTATGAGCTTTGGTCTTAACGCGAAGATGCGTCTCAACGATGGTTAAGCAACGAACACGCGCCGCAAATTTGAGGCTCGGAGTCTGCAAAATCGTAATTTTTTCATTTGTCACAAAAATTAAGAGATTAAATTATTAATAAATCATATAACGTGAGCTTTTTAAGGAAATAAGAAAACGACAAAATATAATAACCTGAATATTCGAGGCATTGAATTATATACACCTAAAACACATTATATTTTAAAGGTTGTGGACTTCCTAGCTTTTTACATTTAAAAAAGTTTATTATCTTTAAAAACAACCTAGCTTTTTACATTTAAAAAGTTTATTATCTTTAAAATCATTAAGAACAATATTCTTTTTCATTTAATTTATATAATATTTGAAATGTTTTACATAAATACAATTCGTCATTATATGCATGCAAAAAACTCAATGAGTTGCATTTAAATATTTCATAAGACAAAAAAAATGTAATATGGTATACTTATTAATTGTCAACTATTTAATTTAAAATTAAAATAAGCTTTAAAATGAGTTATTGCGAAACATAGCCATCTCATAGATGAAGTATTCGGATTCATTTTGAATGGCGAACTCGCATGAGGCGCGAGTTAACAAATTTTATAAAAAAATAAAAAATCTTGTGTAAACAAATATTATTTAAAAAATATCAAAAAATTTAAAAAAAAATCAAAAATAATAAACACGGACAAAATCCAAAAATATTTAATCCAAAAAATCGACTAAGACAAGAGTAATTTAAAAATAAAATGTAAAAAAATATTAATAAAATTTCATCACAAAATAATTAATGTCAATTTTAACAAAAAGTTTAAACTAAAATATTGGCTACCGTGCCTTAACAGCTCATTCAACATAACAGTTAATATATGCAATTAAGAAATAATTAATCCAAAAATACCAACAAAATTTTGAAACATATATTGCCTCAAAATGAGTAAATACAATTCTAAATCTCTCATCAACTAAACTCACTAAATCAATTACCAATACGTTTTTTCCTAAAATAAAGTGTTTTGATATTAATAACAAATCAGTAACAACAAAAAAAAAAGCAGAAAATAGCATTTTTATTTTCAAAAAACTTTAGATAAAATAAAAACATTTATTCTTAATAAATGAAAATCTTAATGAAAGCAAAGCACAATTTAAGGTGAAGAAACATTAAGTAAATTTTCAAAAACTAATTACTACAAGAAGGACACAACAAAAAAGATTAAACATCATTCATATAAAAATAATTATCACGAAAATATTATCATTAACAATGCATAAAGTTTTAACAAATTTAATTGCTATTCTTAACGTTAAAGATCAAAAAAATAAAACAAAAAAATAAAGTTTTCCGAAAAATTAACGAGGATTTATTAAGTTTAATACGTTTTGTTGGGCAAAATTAACTATTTACGAAAGAAGGCCGAGAACCTTTAATATTGTTTGTTATAATGAATGCGAATCAGGATATAAATTTTTTGGTTTTTCGATCCAATAGTCAATAAGGCCAAAACTAAACTTTTCTCAAGCCAATAAAAAAAATAAGACATTTCTTTTGAAATATAATAAAAAGAAAGCCAAAATAATATTAAATGCACATATTTAAATGCATTATTTTGTAACTACTTTTCTATTTTGTAAATTAATTTATAAATCATGTTTTCAGAGCAATAGAAAATAATAATCTTGTGGTGTCAGTCATAAAACTCTAACATCTCGAAGAAGCTACATCTTATAATATTTATAAAAATATTGATAATTAATGATTAAATAAATATTAAATACATATACTTTACAATTACAAGAAAAATTTAAATAACAATTAAACAAAAAATTTATCTTTTATATACAACTTATAAAGTTATATGCAGTTCTCAAAAGATTGTGTCGAATCAAATAACAACGTCGAGTTTGCATCTATGATTAAAATTTAGAAGTCATAATTAGAAAGTGATTTAAAATGTATTAATAAATCTAAATATTTCAATAAATAAATGTTATAAAGATGAAAGTTTAATTATAAAATATCAAATAACATCTTAACAAAATATGTTACTTATTTTCCGCGAAAAACGATATATTAAATCCAAATAAAAAAAGTCTAAAAAACTATAATAAAAATAAATATTCTAAAATCACCAAATGAGGTAACAAAAATGATATAATTGGTTAAAATTATAATTTAACTAGATCTCTAACAACCCAAAAAAATATTCATACGTACTTAAATACTAAAATAGAAACAATGAACAAAAAATAACACTGTATAAAACCTTTTGCTTTTGGACCAAAGTCTCTTCCCACAATGTCAGCATTTCTAGTGCTGCACGAGAGTCTCGATATCGAGTATCGACTCGAGAAAAGTCTCGAGTTTTTTGGATCTCGGGCTCGGGCTCGAGTCTCGCGTATTTAGTCTCGATTTTCGAGATGATTTTTTGCTAGCTAGCCAAATGATGTTTTTGAAATTTTTCATCTGCGAGCCCTGCTTATATGGTTTTTTTTTGTTGCAAATTTGGCACTTCAAAAGATTGGTGTGCCCCCATTTTTCAAAAAAAAAAGTACCGTGTTTTGAAAATTTTGGTTGAAATCTCTTAACAAATCGAGTCAAAAGTTCAAAATTTTCCCGGCGGCGCCTATCGGCACCGCCGACCCCCTGTGCTGCTGAAGGATCATAAAAGGTTAAGCGCCCGGCAGGAATCGAACCTGCAACCGCAGCAATCCGTGCTGTGCTCTAACCAATTGAGCTACAGGCACCCTTTTAGCGGATCCTTCAGTGGGGTTCACAATCCTCACCTTCCCCACATGGGAAGGCGGCGTGACTGGCTGGGGATGCCGGTCAGGCACCAGTCCGCACTACTCCCCCCCCCCAAAGCAGAAGTAAAGCAGAATTCTCAAAAAAATTTGCATCTTGGGAAATTTCTTAATCAAAAAACGCGAAAAATACACCACATAAAAACAAAAATTTTCGGAAAAATCGCGTAGGAAAAATGCAGTAAAACGCTAAAACACGCCTAAAAATCGACTTTTTCCGGTACCCCCCCCCCCCCCCCTCAAAGCAAAATCCTAAATACGTGCCTAGGCACACCACCTTTACTTTTAAACCGATTATTTTTAGTCAAAATCAAGATAAAAATCATTAGATTTGGTCTAAAATTGACGTTATCTTAGCAAATTATGACATTTTTGAAGTAATTAAAAATTTTACAAAAAAAAGTCTCGATATCGAGTATCGACTCGAGAAAAGTCTCGGGTTTTTGGGTCTCTGGATTTTTTGGGTCTCGGGCTCGAGTCTCGAGGTAAAGTATCGGGCTCAGGCTCGAGTCTCGAGTATCGAGAAATTTTGGGTCTCGTGCAGCACTAAGCATTTCCGCGTTGGTACATCGACTACGTCAAACATTTTATTATTTCAAAGCATTAATGAATATTGCAAAAAATAAAAAATAAAGATTAATAAATGAATATTATTTCTAAACATTACATAACAAGAAAGAAGCCGATATTGATGAATTAACAGCAAATAATAATGCTAATATTAAAAGATTATAAATAAATTTTGATAAATTTAACAAACGCTAAACATTAAATAAGCGATAGGTTAACAAAGGACCTCACGTTCACCCAGTCCGGCTTCTTCCATTTCCTTCGAAGAAGAATTCCCAAATATGGTCTTAAATCAAAATTTTTTTAACAAAATAGTTAATTATTGAATCAAACAAAAACAACTTCTTTGTTGTGATTTTGAAATTCCTAGCAACAAAGAGACTAAATAAACAAATACAATTTAAAAGTCAAATAAATCTTTCATTAATTTTTCAATTGTAAAAATAGTTAACATATTTTTAAATATAAATTTGAAAAGGAAATAATCAAATTAGTAAAGATTTTTTCAAGAAGCGTAAGCATCTTAGAGGTTTTTAACGTTTATGTGCACCGAACAAACTTTAAATAAAATTAATTTTAAATGCTTTTATTAGATCACAGTTAGCATAATAAATATTAACAGTCGTGACAGTGAAGAACATGAGAAGTATTCCGGTGTAAACAAAAATAACTAAATTGTTTTCTGGCAATCGCAAATAAAAACAGTGAGATTTAATTATACACCACACATAGATAAATTGATACAAAAATGCAAATATTTTTAGTAATAAAAATTTATAATTAAGCACAATCATGTGTCTGATGAGTCATGGAATCTATGGTGGCATTTTTGGTTGTCCGGCTCAACGCAAATGCGAAAATTTTTTATAGTTATTAATAATTAATTTGAAAGCTTCAGAAGAGGTAAACTAGTTTATTGTACCCTAAATTATAAAATTAAATCTTAAAACAAATTTTAAAAAATATTAAAAGCTTAAGATTCTTTAGCACATGAATACCCATTTTCTGCTGTACTCATGCGCCATGAAACCAAACACAATAAACGAAGCCTACGGCGGCGCACTATTAAATGATCACTTCGTTTTGTTTTCAGAAATATAATCATGCATTAACGAAAATTAGCAATTTAATTATACGTCTATTAAAATAATAAAATAGAATAATTGATTTTTTGTAAAAATGCATTTACTGTATTTATATAAAACTAAAAAATCAAATAAATTTTGGAAATGCCGCATATGGTTAAACTATTTTACACCTTGCGTACAATTTCATCGGCTTCATCAGGGCTATGTCAAAACTGAATAAATGTCAAAATCAACGTATTTCATTCTTATATCAATTAGTCTAAAATCGTATTTATCGCGGACTCATAAAAATTAAGTATTTATAACTTCATTCTCACAAATCAGTCGAACATGCAATGCCATTCAGCTCAAATTTATGAACTTTAACAAAACATAAATGTTGGAAAGCACCAAAAAAATTAAGATTAGAGAATGGTTAAACATAAAATCAAAACAGAATCTCACCCAAATTTTACAATTAACGTAAAAAATTATAGTTAAATTTTTCCATATATTATAAAGATAGAATTTTCAATTAAAATAAAAATTAATATAAATAAAAAAGTTATTTTCATTAAAAATTTATTAAAAATAAAATAAATTTAAAAAATATTTAAACTGCTAATGTTAGATAAACGGAAAATTAAATTGCTTATTCAAATACCAGAAACAGAATATGAATGATGTTTAAAAAAGTTAACTAATATATTTCTAATGAAAATTAAAACAACTAAAAAATGTTAAAATTAAATTTCTGCCAATACAAATGTAACAAAAAGAATATATTTACATCATTGCCAGCACGGGTCAGCTTCGGGGGGGGGGGCGTGATTACTACAGTGGAGAAAGTGCGCAAATTGCTTATTGATTTATTTAAGAAAAATGAGATGCGCTATCAATATTACAATTATAAAAAAGTTATTCGATAGAGTTATTATACAAAAAAATACCACTGTTAACCATAATGAATTTACAATTAAAAAAAGTGTTTTAAATAAAATAATAATTATAATAAAAATTAAATACCTTAACTAAAAAATGGTGTATAAATATAGTTTAAGATTGCCAAACATTTTGTTTTTTAAATGTTAACAAAAAAGAGTGATTTATTGACTTTAAAATAATAATCCCCTTAAAATTTCCAATAGTAACCCAAAACATTAAACATCTTTCAAGATGTAGCCTAAATTTGAAAAATTGCATAGTGGTTTTTACTGTCCGAGAGTGCTCTCCATTATTACAATTTTGCCATTTTTTAATCAAAATTATAAAAGGGAAAATGCCAATAATAATTAAATTTTCAATAATCTCATGCATTAATACTTATTATTGCTAATTCTAGAAAAGGCGTAAAGCTCGAATAAGTAGAAGTATATATCCTAAACTGAACTTTTACGCTGGCATATCAGATAATGGATTTATATTTAAAGATATTAATTTCTGGCAAAAATACTGTTAAAATATGGAATTAAATAAAAATTGTACACCACATTATCTTCTTTTTAAAAAGCCCTATCATATTCAATTATTTTTATTAACAATAGTCATTAATCTTGTTCTCTTTCTTGTAACTTTTTGTATTTTGTTTTTATTAATAACCTGTAGATTGGCGAATTATTTAAAATTGTTTTTTAGATTCCAATAAAAATAACTTTTAGTTTTTTAATATATAATTATTTATCTAACCGTTTAATATTTTTATTTGGTAAATACTTAGAATATTCAATTGTTACTATTTTTTACCAATTCGCCCCGCCTTTTGCAATAACAGTTATAAAACGGGTTGATGATGCCTTTTGAAAAAACCATCTTGCTGATTTGTCCAAATTCTCCACTCAGCATGACATTCGTCGGTCTAATGCATTTTAACCTGATTGTTCTAATTATTAACAAGTACTTAGCGTATTTAGTTCAGAGCTTTTTAAGACTATTATATTATTTAAATTGTTTATATAAAAAAAGTTGATAAATTTTTGATTCTGCAGATTCTTTATTCAGTAGATAAGATGTTTGCCGACATTCTTTGATTCATTTTGTAGTCGTTTGTAATTTTGTTAATATAATTATAATCCGCCTTGATCTACCATCGCATTTATACTGTTTAACACGACATTTTTTGAGTCGTCATTATTTGTTTATTTTTAAAGACCTGATATAGATGATATATTTGATTTAAATGATAATTGTTCTTTGCTTCTGCTTGTGGTTTTGTTGTTTATTGTTTTTTAAATATTTGTAATATTTTATTTACGAATTAATGTAATGATATATAAGCATTTGAATATCTATGAGAAATTTATTAAAAATTTAATTTATTAATCATGTTTGGCGTTTTTTTTGTTAATAATTTAAATCTAGATGTTTTCGTGATGCTCTTAAATTAGTTAATCCATTTTTGATTTTGTTGGTAATTATTTGGATTCATATTTTTTAAAAACTTTTTTTAATATGGTTGACGTGCTTAGATGTCGTGAAGAGGATGTTATTTCTGTGTGTATGATGTGCAGAAAACCTAATTTGTTTAAAAGAGATAATTTAGTTGCATTTAAAAATATAGCAAAACATGCAATGTTAGATTAAATATAAATCAAAAATATTATAATACTGTCAAATCGGTTTGAACATTTTTAAATTCCTTCTTAGGAGAAGGCAAACTGAAAAAAGTTGAACTGGGAGTCAAAGTAATTAATTTGAGTCTACTTTCTTAAGAAAAAGTCAAAAGTTATTGAAATTTGCTTGATTATTTAATAAAATTAATTACGATTATAATACTAATCAGGTTTTGGGTTTTTATTCATTGGAAGCAACAAATTAATCCAATAATGATATAGTTCTTACAAATAGTAATTATGAAAAAATAATTCGTCATTAATCGTTATACTAAAAGATACCACCGTAACCATAGTAAATTACGATTATAATAATAACACCACCTTAATTTTTTGATAATTGTGTTTGAAATTATATTTCAGTACCAGTTGATTTTTCTAAATTTGCCATCCTTTTTATTGTTTGCAATTAGCACTTACATATTAAATATTATATTTTCGAGCATCTAAAAAGCACTCGTCATGTTTGTAGAAAAGTAAGCGATCCTGGACATGTTTCAGCTTCTTTGTGCCGATATAATAATATTATAAAAAGTGATTGGACAAATACGCAAAATATGGTCAAAAAAATTATGTTGATTAAAATGGAAATAAAAAATTATATTTAAAAATAAAACCTATTAACTGCCATTAAACCGAAGCGAATAATATAAAAAAAATTTAACCCGACAAAAAACAAAAGTAAAAAGCAGCAATATTTATCAACTTAACTAAATGTTATAAAAACCCATTTTTACCAGTCATACATTCGAGCAGACTAGTGCGTAACTCTCTGCAATGGACACACGCACACACGCACGCATATTCCAACAAAGTTTTTTTTTACAAATATTACATATTATGTATGAAAAAACTTGAAATACAATTAATTATTAGCTTAATGTAAAAGCAAATCTATTTGATAAACCGAGAGATAATTAACAAATTAAATAAATTAAATCAATATGTTAAATAAATCAGTAAATATTTAAAAGCTCAAAATTTTTAATTTAATCTTTAAATTTCAAGATATGATACTAAAATTATTAAGCAGATGTAAAAATGATTTATTAGAGAAAAATGCATTTGTATGGTCCCAATGGAAATACCCACAGCGCGATCGCTTTGTCAGCCGCTTGAAATTGCAAAAAACAATGGCAGAATTAATTAAAAAACTTATTTTTTTGAAAAAAGCAAGTAAAGAATGAATAGTTAATTATAAAAATCTAAAATTTAATTCAATATGCGCCCTAAATTTATGATTTTTAATTATTGAATAATAAAGTTAAGCTAAATAAAATAATATTATTTATTGCAATTATCGAACCATTTATTGAAAACAGAGGTGGTTTAGGTTTAGCAGAATGTGCCAGGCTGCGAGAAAAGTTTGAGAAAATGGGACGATCCAGGACGCGCTGATGCGCACGGGGCATAAAATTTAATTGTGTATTTTTAAAATATTATGAAAAATTATTAAATTTTTTCTACCTGCATACCCCGGAAGTGAGTGCTGACAAAGAAAGCATCAGAGGGTGTAATTGATAAGCTAAAAGTTTTAAGGAAATGAATAAATAGTCAAAAAATCTGAAAAAACAGTTGCTTAATTTAAGATTATTTAAGTTAAAGTGAAAAAACACTAAGTATAAGGTTTTAAAACAAAGATCTTGTTAACACAAGATTAAGCGACGATTGACTTATGAAAAACATTTTTAAATATTAAAATAATTGGCTAAGCTCTAGCCAAAAATAACATTTAAACAAATAATGAATAGGTATGCATAAAAAATGAAATTATTGATAAATATAAATATGCCAATAATACAAACCATAGGTTTATTTCCAATAAAAAATCTAATTTAAAATATTTCACTATTTTTAATAATTTGTTTTATCGTCTGATTTGAGCATTTTCACATAACTGATAAAAAATAAATTGCAAATATTTCGTTTTCAAATATTTAAAATGAATCACCATCAGTTTATGGACCGGAATGTATTAACTAATCGTATTAGATTAATTTGCTATTCAAAAAATAACTTAAAATTAATACAAAAAATTACTTCAAACCGCTTCAACTGCTGGAAGGCTATATTTTCCAATAGAGGCCCGAGTGTATCTGTAACAAATGCTGCACAGTAGGTGCAATCGGATTTATTTTGAATTGAACTTTTCATTAGTTATTTGCCATTCAAACATAATTACATGAATTTGGGTTTCATTTTCGTCCAAGGATTTTTTCTCGTTTCGGTTTCAAAAAAATATTTTTTTCGTTTTGTTGAATCAAAATTTTACGAAAAACCCGAAAAAATGTACACCCCAATGATTGGATTTTGATGGTACGCTCCCTTATAAAGTATCATTTATTTAGGTTTAGTTTTAATTTGAGTAATGCAAATTTGTTAAAGTTACCGTTCGTTAAGGATTGTAACAACAAGAAAGCTTAACATTGAAATTTATAAAAATAAAAATACATTTAAACTCTAAAGTATTTGTTAAAGTATGATAATCATAATAAATGTTGATATTTTTGGAAGTTGACTCATTTCGAATATTTAATCAAAAAATAAATCATTAAAATGCTCGTTAATCTTTCAAATTTATTGCAACAACTTGAGACATCTTGTTTTTGTGACGGTAAAAAATTCCTTTGCAATTCACATTTTCAATATAAATCATTAGTTAATTTAACTAAGCATTTATGTCATAAATTTAACTTAAACCATTTATATATTTTTGATCTTAATTGAATAGTATTGTTGTGTAGCATTCAAAAATTTATTTTAAGCTTGTTTATCTCAATTTTCTAATACTTTTGATTCAAATTTTAGTTTATCATCATTTTTTTATATTATTTAAATTATTAAAGTTTTTAGTTTTATTATGCAATTGAATATCATTTGTGAATTAATTGATTTTTAACATATAAGAATTGTTTTAAATTTGTATATTTTATTATGCATAAAACAAATATATGATTAATTTTGAAAGATGAAGTAACGCTATAACCAAAAACCCCTAAAAAAATATGTTTATATTTGGTCCTTATAAATACGCCTGAAGTGTTTTCTGCTGCCGCGTGGCTGAAAAAAGTGTTTACAATTAAACATTTGCTAATAAATACTTTGAGGTTTGATATGCTTTCGCATATAAAGCCGCTAAGTCATTGTCTTCATAGTAGAACGAATTGTTTTGTCGTATCATGATGCGGGTAATTTCTTCAGGGCCTCTTCAACTGAATTCTTTTTCGGGATGTTGAAGTTCAAAATCGATTACTGCTGCGAAATCGTTTTTTTTTATTTTATGTTCTTTTTAGTCTGTACTTGATGCATTTTTTGCTCATCATTTTCTTTTAAAGAAGTCTGGAATTCTGTTTGTAGAAAGACTTAAAAGCGTCCAAAGTCCTTTGGTTGATCCACGTTTAAGAGCCTATTTCCTTGAACCACATGACGTCTCTGGCGAACGGCGTGTTTTTTTTTTAAATTCAAATTATAATTAATTTTTGAATAAGTTATCTATTTATTTTATCCTAATAAATAATTCATAATTTCTTATTTTATCTTAATTACGTTCTAAGAGTTTAATTTTGTTTTTACTTTGACAGTTATATAATTTTATCTTACAATATTAATATTTAATCATGAAACGCCGCAATAAAGATTTTTATATATATTCTTTCTAAGAAAAAATAAATATTGATGGTTGGCTTCTATTCCTTCTCTTTTTGTTGTATAATTATTTATTAAGGGAAATTTTTTTTCTTTTTTTTTTCGTGGATAAATTATATTTTTATTGCTATTTTTATAGTTGATTAATGCGATGAGCACCTCTTTTGACGGCATCCTGTTTTTTGGAAACATACACTTTACATTTTTATTGAAAGAAACAAATTAATATTTATTGCATGAAGTTAACATATTTTCCGCTTTCCTTCTCCTATTTTTTTTTACCTTGTGGTTTTGTACTTTAAAGAAAAATGAATTGGAGTTGAATGCTTAAATATTGTGTATTACCATTATACATTTTTTAATAATGATACGAATTTTTATTAATTTAACAAATCATTATTACAAAGTTGTTATTTTGCCCAAAATCAATTACTATAATATATTATTATTTTTGAAATTCTAATTTAATTATAAGTTTTGACGGACGGCATTATCCAGCTTTACCATGCTTTTATAAGGCAGCCGGGAGTAAACTTTATTTTAATTAAAACCCAAATTTTTATTATGCATTTTTTATAAAAACATTTATGAAGGCAACTTCAAGTATGTAGAGATTTAGTTATAATTATTTCTGACCTATATTTCTATAATTTGTGCAATAAATTTTTAAATTTGTTATTCAGAATATTAAACATATTAAATTGATTGACAATCAAAGGTAATATAGTTCATGATTTTTTAAAATTATTTTTAAATTGGACCCATTTTGGTTTTTTCGGGTACAAATTTTCTCAAATTTAACATATCGAGTTTAGTTAAGGTTTCAAATTTGGAGTCCCAGCCCACCTCCATTGTCGGCGGGTTCATTTTAAATTTCTGGTCCACGACGAGTCTACACATAAACACCTCATTTAATGAATTTGTGAAAAACAATTAATAACGTTTCAAAGAATCTATCAAGGTTTTGAATTTAAACAATAGGAAACCGAGAATTTTCATCCAGCCGGCCAAATCCAAGATAGTTTTTATGTACTTACTGATATGTAATAATTTTTAGCATTATTAATATTTATTTATAACAACTAATTCATTTCAACAAGTCTTTAAAATATATTCCTTTTTATTTTAATCACTAAATAAAAATTTATTTTATTTCCATAGATTAGTCATGTTTTTAATATTTTAATTAATTTATGCTCCGTTGACTTCTCGACATTGTATGCGGAGCGAAAATTAGAAATGACTTGCATAGATCCCAAGTGCCAACCATAATATTTTTATTTTTTGAAGCAATAATAAAATACAATTTTGTGCCAGCCTATGTTGCAACTGGTAACGCAGCCAATTGTGAATACTAAACTGATACAAATAAACAAAAAATTATGGCAGCAAACAAATAAAAATGCCTTCACCGCAAATAAATTCAAAAATCTCATATAATTCTAAGAAACTACACGAAGGTTAAATTTCAAAAAAAAAGCGCGCATAATCGAAGCCCAGATGGAGCGAGCGCCAGACGAGGTGTCTATAATACCGACCGTATAGCTTGTCACGAGCTAGGCCACGCGTATTTAAAAAGTAGAACACATGCAGTATGTATAAGAATTTTCGACTTTAATAAATTTAAATTGCGCCTTTATAGAAAGAAGTTAATATGTTAGTTGCTATTTATGAAGCCTAATACAAGTAATAAATTATGCGCGTGTATTGCGCCTTTATAGAATTTAATATATGTTAGTTGTTATTTATAAAGCCAAATAACGAGTTGCGCTTGTATATAATAATAAGTATAATAATTAAATAATTAAACATTACAAAAGCAAATTTTAAAATATTCAGAGTCAACGACACACATGACCTAATCTAAAATTTACGAGTTTTAAAATTTAAATAACAAACATTTATAATTAAACTAAAATCTTAAATGTTCTATTTTAAATTTTCTTGGATTAAATAACAAAAAAACAATTTATCGTAGTAAAATTTGTACAAGTAATAAATTATGCGCGTGTATTGCGCCTTTATAGAATTTAATATATGTTAGTTGTTATTTATAAAGCCAAATAAAGAGTTGCGCTTGTATATAATAATAAGTATAATAATTAAATAATTAAACATTACAAAAGCAAATTTTAAAATATTCAGAGTCAACGACACACATGACCTAATCTATAATTTACGAGTTTTAAAATTTAAATAACAAACATTTATAATTTAAACTAAAATCTTAAATGTTCTATTTTAAATTTTCTTGGATTAAATAACAAAAAAACAATTTATCGTAGTAAAATTTGTAATTCTTTCTTTAATATTACGTACAGCGAGAGTTATTTTACTTGGCCTTGAAAACCTTATTAATTCTAGCAACAATTCCGCAAAATTACAGTTAGGTAAATGCAAATAAAACAAATGTAAAAAAACATTTTATCAAAACCTCAAAGAATTTTATAAGGTTGATTTTAATAAAACAGATTGAAGTAATTAAAAAAACATTTAATTATAAAACATTTGATATTAAAATCGGGGTTTTCAATCATTTATAAGACAAAATTCTAAAAGAAATTCTTAATTGAATTAAGCATATCACATTTTCCATTAAAATTAATTAAGTATCTAAAATCCAACTACTTAATCAATTAATAATCAAAAACTATAAACTAAATTTAAAAGAACCATAAATTATAAGATAAATGATAAAAAAGAAAAAAAACTTTTACCAAAAGAACTTTTATTTATGATTTATTAATTAAATTGTCCGACGACACGTTGTTTGTATGCAACGGTTGCAACAAGCACTCCCTTTGCATGATGCTTTATAATGATTATTGATTGAATGAAATAAAAGCAAAAACTAAAAAATTTGCGTTATTTAATTGATCATCCAATTGAATGAATTTCTTAATGCGATTATAAATTAGTTGGGTAAATAAATAAATAAAATATTTGATTAAACCGTTAATTTTACTCTTTGAAAATATAAATTATTAATTTAAAATAAGGCGCCAACATATTATAAAAAAATGTTTAAGTAAATTTTCAAACTATATTTTATCTCTATATTTATAAATTTTTATATTTGACTCATATAAATGAACAATTACTTGAAAAGTATAAATATTTACTTGCCCAGCTTCAACGAATGTATAAAATTACAATTATAGCAAAATGTTAAAAATATCCAGTGGTTTATAGCTGCCATTTGTTTTTTTATTTAATTAAATATGGAAAATATGTTTAAAAATTATATAATGTGATTAAAAAAACAATAAATGAACAAAACATATTTTTTAAATTAAACAAGGAGTAATTGTAATTTTATTGTAATTTTATTTGAATTTTTAGATTTTTTGTAATTATCGCCCGAGTGTGTTGTAGTTTACAATGTTGATAATAATTGTTAAACTCTTGAGCTAACATTTAATTTGGAGATTAAAAATCTTTTTATATTGCTATATTAAATAAGATTTTGCAGGAAATTCCTTTTTATTAATAAATATTTTAATTATACATCAAAATATAAATAAGAAGTATAATAAATTCAATTACACAATTAAGTAATTTAATAGTTTTTAGAATTTTTAGTTACTAACCATTATGAATTTATTTTAAAAATATTTAAGGGGATTTTTTTTACTTTCGATGATGGTTATATAATGTAATTGTTCGTTTTTATTATAAAATCTGTATTTTTCAAATCAATTGATTTTAATGATTATTTTCCAAAATAATGCAACTCTTATGCAAGAAAAAGTGAAAGAAGTATAAAAGTTTCTTTAAACATATTTATATGGAAAAAAAAATCTGCAAAAAATGTAAAATAAGAATAAATTTTAAAATAGTTGTTAAGCTAATGGTTTAATGAGACGTCAAAAAATTAATTTCTAAGCCTATTTAAAAAGATTGTCTGTTGCTCACAATATGTAAAACAAGAAATGATAAAAATTAGACAACTAAACCAACAAATTTGTCATATTCAAATTACAAAAAAAACTTACCTAAAAGTTCCGAAGAATCTGTCTCCGGCGCTAAAAACGCTGCTGATGCAATTTTGATATCTTAAAATAAATTTAAAAAAATTATAAAGTTTTTTTAAATTACATGTTACGTCATTTTTATAAAAGTGTAATTTGTAGGCCCGTTTTACTAACAATTATAGTAATATATTAATTCACATTAAAGTTAAATAATTTGGTTTGCAAACGTAATTCCATATAATAGTCAAAGATTATTCTTTTAGAATCTACATCTATTTTATATATTCGATTTTTTTTACCAAATTTTTTGTTAGTAAGACTTTTACAAAAATTGTTAATAATATTATTCAGTCTTAAGTTTTCTTTTTAAATGCGTAATTTCCTCGCTTTTTCGGCGATCTTATTTTTTTTATCTCTAAATCGTAAAAAAATACATCTCAATAAAAAACTTTTATACTAAATAATTAATCGAAACAAGATTAAATATTTATCTACTTATATTTATAGCATTAATTGGTGATTACGTAAAATTGTTTTTTTCCTTAATTTAAATAATTTAAGTCAATTATTATCAGTATTATAAATTAGAGTCAAATAAAATTCACCAACAATAATTTTTAAATATAAATGATTAAAATTCTACACCTATTTATAATAATCGTTGACAAATAAGTTCGAATCCCTTAAATAATGGCAAAAATAATCACTTTTAATAAATATAAATCTAACTACGCCTTTACTTCAGTTTAGTTCAACCATATTTTTGGAGTTTATTTTTGACAATCATTGTGCCTTCATGAAATTGTTCATGCAAATTTTTTTATTAAGATAATAAAAAAGCAGGAAGCATTATTTTTTAATAACTTATTTTTAAAGATGCTTATTTAAAGTCACAAAATAAGGTTTAATTAAATCATTTCAACCAAAATTTAAAATCTATAATGTTTCAGTCTCAATTCTGAGCAAATTAATTTTAAATTACATATCAAACACCTCCTAAGAAGACAATGCTATTCGCCCCTGCGTGTGGCAGTGAGGTTTAACTAAGAGTTGTATTCAAGTTTTTACATTACATAAGATTAAATTCCGATAAAATTAAACTCTAAATTAATAAACCAAAAACAAAGTTAATGTGACATCACAAACTAATAAATTCATTAATATCCAATTTATATTAAAATGGGGCAATTTATTTATTTTTAAATGAGAAAGATTAGTATTAAATATTTGTTATTCGACGAACAAAAACGAAAATTTTGAACAAATGGTAAATAATCATGAGCTTAAAATATAGCAATATTTCACAAATTTTTAAAAGTTATGACCATGCTTATGGAAATGAACAAGATGATGATTTTTTAAGATTATAGTTTTGTTTTGTTTTTATTTCTACAAATTAATTAACAATTGATAACAAAAAAATTAAGGAATGGGACAGTTATATACTTATATATTTCTCTACAAAGCTTTAATATAAATTGAAAATGTAAAGAAGCCTTTTGTTTTTATTAATTTTTCTTAAATTGAATAAAAAACCAGGAATGGCGGGCGTACAAATTACACTTATATAAAATGACTTGCAACGCGTAATTTTAAAAAAAACTTTATAATTTTTTATATTTATTTAAGATATCAAAATTGCATCAGCAGCATACCATAACTGTTTATCAAATTTTAGTTTTATCAAAATATAAAAAATAAGTCAAAAAGAGCCCAAAGAATATCGCAAACGTATGTAATAATAAACTATTATTAAACGGAAGATTTTAAAAAATAAAAAATCAAACAAACTTATTCAGTTAGCAACGAAAATTTTTTGGAACTTTGCGAAAAGGCGTTCAAAGTGCATGCTCTTGCAGTTTGGTAGCCGCATTACAACTGAAGGTATTAGCACAACTGATTGCGCCGTGAGGCTTAGATGATGAATAAAAATATTTACTGTAAAGTGCTAATTTAATGAAACATGCTAGTATATTAAAAATAATTATTTATAAGTAAATTTACCCGAGTTTGACGCAATGTGTTAATTTAAAAATTACAAATTAAAATGAAAATTTTGATTAATATCGTTTTTAAAGCACCATATTCCCTATATTAATAGAAAAGAAACTAAATTAATAAAAGATAACAACAGTATCAATTTTAAACTACAAAAAAAAGCAAGAGGCCGCAGTGTGTTTTTGATTTAAACGACTCTGAGAATTGCTGTTTCTCTGCCGTTTGCGTCAGTTTATGCCTGGCAAATTCACGCTGTGAGAATCTGCAATTGATCTGTTCCAATCGACGTCTTGCGCATTAAATTGTCAAAAAATATCATATTTCCAAAGACTTTTTCAATGTTTGGTTCAACATTTTCAATCAATTTCTAAAAGTAAAATAATGATAAATGAATTTACATTATGCCTTTTCAAAATAACAATAAGTAAATATAAAACTGCAAATCAAATAATGAAAAAAATTCCATATGCTCAAAAAAATTGAAAACATTATCTGTAACGCGTTAAAAATTAAATTGCAATAAATTTGGTTTAAGTGCCAAGCGATTGGGCCCATCTTATCAAAATAAAATAGTGAATCATCGCGCTGTTATTAGATAACATATTCACATATTGGCACAACGCCGTGACTAACTTCAATTATAACTTTAATCAAATACAGCATTTTTATCTTAAGCGTAACTTATCTCCATGTTATCCCAGCTTTAGGGGTTGCTGTGGTTATAGTCAGACGGAAGAAATTTTTCATCAAATTTCTGTTGGATGATTTAGAATTTTCAAATATGTTTTGTTTAAATTTTTTGCGAACTTTACAAGTTTTATTTTTTATGCCATTTAAAGTTTACAATGAAATGTTTCAGTTGCTTTCATTTATTCATCAGCAGCACACCAACCGCAATTGTTTTATTTCCAGTTGATCGCGTTTTGCGAAACCTTTGCCAATGGCTTGGCATTTAATTTTAAACGTAATTGGTGTCTTTGGGAAAACCACTTTTTTGTATATTATAATAATGCTTTGCGATATTATTTTGCTTTGAAGTTTAGAAGAAGGATGACGCGTTGCTCAGAAGCATATAAGTTGTTCATTATGTTATTTTTGATGGCTCACAGTCAATCATTTTATTTTAAGAACTTTTTAATCTATATCATGTTTAAATAATTTTAGTACATTTGTGGTAAATCGAAAGGCAAATTAATTGGATTTTTGGAACACAAATGGGAGAGGGCATTTCTTTTTTTATTTATTCCTTATCTTTGGTGCTTTATGGGTTTTTTAAAATTTAATTTATGTTTTCATGTTAAATTATTTATATCCCTTTTTATTTTATTTTTTATTTTGATTTGTTAGTTGAAGTAGTTTTATTTTTGTCAAGCAAAATTAAGCTCACTTTGCGGTTTTCGTGAAAGAGTGTTGATGCAGAATTAATTTATTGCAACAATGAATTGTTGATATTGTAATTTTTTTTACATTTTTATTTTTTTGACTTTGGGTTACCTATTTAATAAGTATTTTATGCAAAAAATTACTTGTCAGTAAATTATTCCTCGAAATACAATTCCGATTGGCTGCAGTTGTTTTGAACGATTAATTTAAGAAATTATAAAATGGTGCCCTTTTATTAAATGTTCAAATATTTAGTTTGAACGTATTGTTTATTGTTTATATTTTAATATTTTATATGTTTTCTTTTATTTCAATCTCAGCAATCAATAAACTTAGATTTTTTCTTGAATTGCTTCTCGCGATTTGCATGAAGATTAAATTAATTATTTATTATTAATTGTTATTTTCATATTCATGTGAAAATTTCTTTAAAACCAGAATTAATATTTAATTGTTAGAATTTCTGTAGAACTTTTGTGTAAGTATATCTGGCATTTATAATTGTTGATGATGGTCTGAGGTCAACTATAACATATTTAATTAGCAATTAAATTGCTCTTTTTTATTAACGGTTCTATTTATTTTTTTTAATTTAGTTGTTAAGATTAATATAATATTACTTTTTATATTATTTTTACATTAAATTTGTATTCAAAATTTTTTTGCATTTATTGAAGAGATAGTGTGCTAAAAAGAGAGAGATCCGCACCCCATCTAAAAATTGTTTTAGTTTAATTTTCAGGCAGCGAGAGTAATTTGAACATCAACGCAACCCATCTAAAAATTGTTTTAGTTTAATTTCTGAACCTTTCATTTGAGAGAGTCAGGCGGCAAGACTAATTTGGACATCAACGCACCCCATCTAAAAATTGTTTTAGTTTAATTTTGGAAAATTTTATTTCATAATCATTAATGATTGGTCACTTTTATTATTTTTTTATACAATAAATAAAAGCAACGCATTATTTCAAACATTGATAACCATAATATCATAGATGCATTTGTTTTTATTGCATTATTTTTAAAGATATCTAAATTAATATTCTTCTTTCAATTTAAAGATAAATAATTTTACGTAGTATATGTAAGTCTACCAAAATTATTAGAATGTTTTTCATTTTATATTGAGCAACCGGCCTGACGCAGTTAAAGCTCTTGGAGGATGGATTTCAATTTGATTAGATTTAACCTTAAAATACTTTAAACAGATTGTATGCTATAATGAAATTATAAATTATTATAAAATCATTAAAGATATCTAACAAAAAGGCTGAATACCAATGCATTATTTATATTAAAGCATAACGAGATAAAAAGCAGAAAACATAAATCTCGGACTCGAAAAGTTACGCCGATGAAGAACAAACAAGATCATGAAAAGAAAGAAAATGAGTATTCAAAATGCTAAAATCACTTTTTAATATATCCAAAAGCTCTCAAAGTCTTTATTCCATTATAAAATAAAATTCAATGTTTAGGCTTCACAATTACAAAATCTTTTATAATTTGCTTGGCTAAAAACAAATCAATTTTAAAATAATATTAATGAGTGTTGAGAAAAACAAAACCAAACGAAAGTTTTTAAATCTTTCAAACTAAAAATAACTTTATATTTTCTTAATTTTAACATATTTTAAAATATAAACCAATCTTATTTCCCTGACAATCCCATTGTTAGCCAAAAAAGTTGACGTGAAACTAAAACATTTTTTAAACTCAACGCAATATTGTAATAACGTATGTTATTTTAAAAAGTATTCTCACAAAATCCCACCTTTTACAAAGTTCAACACAGTTTTTTCCTACGCTGCATAATTTAACAACATTTCCAACTAATTTTGCAGATGAATAAATTAAATTAAATTTTACATTATTATTCTAATTATGCTCTAATATTCCATATTAAATGAAATAAAAGGTAATTTATAATTAATTAACAATCCGACTTCGAGTTTTGCACGCGGTTTCTAAACATGCATAAAACTAAAAATATAAAAGAGGAACTACCTTAATTTAAATGTCGATACGAGACATAAATTATTATAATTAGTTAAACAGCCATTTTAATTATTTTTATCAATATTATAAAAAATTTTTCATAAATAAATAATGTAATTCGAAACCAAAAAAATAACATTCTGTTTTACGTCTGAATTATATGTACATATTACCATTTATTTAAATTGAAAGTTATAGATAGACAATTCACTCTATTTATTAATTGTTTTCACTAATTTAAAAATTATTTTAAAAATAAATGTATTAGCAGAATAAAAAAACAAAATTTTTTTTTAAAATAAAATTCAATTAAGGCGTGCTATATATTTAAACGGCGGAAATTTTAAAAAACGATGAGCAAAAGAGGATACGTATTAAGCAGGCATGGACACGGTTACCCGTAACCGCGGTTATCCGCGGTTAACCACGGTTACCCGCGGTTAACGGTTATGGAATTTAAAAGGTCACGGTTACGGGCGGTTAACGGTTATGACCTCTAAAACCGCGGTTAACCGTCGTATCAGTTATTTTTTGGCTGCTGAGGATTGAGATGATTTGCCTTATAATTTCTTTGACTTTTATTCACATTTCACCAAACATAAGTCGGTAAATATTCAATTTTTTTCTCTCGGCGGCGCCTATCGGCACCGCCGAACCCCCACACCGCCCAAAAAATATTTTATAAATCTAAAGCGCTAAAAACACAGAAAAAATTTCTCTGATCGATCGCGCTTTGTTAGATTTTAATCATGAAAGTGTTAGAAAGAGATTTAAAAATTTTATTCATTGACAAAATCTGATAAAAATCACTTGTTAAGTTCAATACACATCAATTTTGATTTAATTTACAAGGACGCCACATCACGATCGGAAAAAAATAGTTTTGAAAAATCGATTGTTCAAAATCTGGAAAACTTTATTGATTTTTAAATAATGCGGTTAATCGCGGATAACCGCGGGCGGTTAACGGTTATGAGATTTTGAGGACGGGCGGTTACGGGCGGTTAACGGTTATGAGATTTTTAAGACGGGCGGTTACGGACGGTTAACGTTTCTAAGTGTTTGAGGACGGGCGGTTACGGTTAAGGAAATTCATAACCGTGTCCATGCCTGGTATTAAGCAAACAATATTTAAATTTTAGCATTTATGAATTGAGGTTTATTAATCGTTCATCAACTCATGGGTCTTTTTTTTAAATAGGTACAATAATATCAACTTAAATGCATTTATATTTTAAATATAAATTGTTTCAAATAACAATGAACATCCTCTCGACAAAGCTTTATTTAGTTAAAAATCTCGTTAAAATATAAAATGTATATTTAAATACTAAACACAATATTTGTAATAAATAATTAGTGCAATATAACGATTCATTAAACTGCCAAGTTTAAATTAAATTTGTTTATTAAAACAAATCAATATAAAAGGGCAGTATTATTGACAGTAATAAAAATAAAAATAAATTAAAAAGTACAAAAATGTATAACTGCAAAACGCGATCTATGATGTTGATCTCAAAATAAAATAAAAATTACTCAAATAAAGCAACATAAAATGTATATGCATTAAATAAATGATTTTTTGGCTCAAAATAAAAGAATATGTTTTTTATAATATAATAAAACACAAAATCCAGTTAATAATTCAATCACCACATAAAATTTCATTTGAGAATATTGGTCATATTATTTTATTTAGAAATAACCCAAACTACAATAAACACTATATATGTATTTGGTTTAAAAATTACATAAAAATAATTTTCGCGCGAAAAAGAGAAGTTATGGCCGTTTTTAACATGATCCCTGACGAGAAAAAAAAAGCTTACTATTTCTATTGTCTAATTCCCAACTGCGGGTCGTGCTCAAAGCAAGTAACGAAACCGTGACCATTTGCCTTGGGATGCCTATGAGCTGGAAACAACTCGGAACTAGAAGTAAGTGAGAAATAATTTATATAAATCGAAGGGAAAGTTATTAAATTCACTCTGCTTTTTTCAAATCGTTCGCCATTGCCATTATTTCATGATTGCAACCTGTAAAAGTAAGTTTTAAGTTAAATTTTGAATTTCTTTGTATTCCAATTTAAAGATCAGATTACATTTTTTTTAGATTTAGAAGATTGCAAATGATAATAATAAAAATTTTATGTATTTTTATTTAATACATAAATTTTAATGTTTGATAGTTGTATCAAATGTTAGTTGTTAACTTAACCATTTGCTATTTTGTGGATTTCGGGAATTATTGTTTTACTCAAAGAGTTTTAAGATATTTGCTCGTTGTATGTTAAGTGTTATTTAAAAAACTAAAAGATGAAATCGACACACAAAATATCAGACGCGTAATTTTACTTTAAAAATCCCGATATTGGCGATAATAATTATTACAAAGATCAATTCTTAACTTTACAACGTCCAGCTCTCATTGGAGTTTTGAGTTTAAGAAATTTATAATGCCTCAAACGATGAGAGATGCATTTTAAAGCAACATTTAAAAAACAATTACCAAAATTACAATCAAAAAATAGACAAGATCTTAAATTTACTAAAGATTCCTATTATGCTTGTTTTCAAAATGCTGATTTGACTAATGTTTTTTAAATTAAAAATAACGATTACATTTATTCAAAAGCTCAATCGTACTTTAAAATTTAAGTAAATTAAAAGCTAGAGACGCGGTTCTAACCTTTAAAAATATTTTAACAAATGATTGAATTACGGCGTTTTTCTAATAAAAAAGGCATTTCCAATGCTTTTAATTTAAAACAAAATTTAAATGAGTTTTGCAATTTATTGACAAATGTAAAACATAAATGAACAAAATACCAACTCAAGATAAAACAACTAACTTATTTAATTTTTACTCGCTGACATATGAAAATTAAATGCCCGAACCATATAAATGTAACGAGAATTGTGCACAAATAAATATCATAATTATATATTTTGTTATATTTTTAACAAAAAGATTTTAAAAAACATACCAATTTAAATTTTAAATACATCTTGAAAATGAAACGAGTATTGCCAAGCTTGCTGTTGACGAACGCTACACTACACGACAAGTGGAGTAACATTTATATTTACAAATTTTGAAACCCAGTTCAATTACATTTTATGATGCCCAATAAAATTCAATCATTAAATCGAATTTTAAAGCTGATCCTTAAAAAAATAAGATAAAAATTCAGATTTTCTATTACTACTTTACTGCGTATTATAAACAGTTAATAATTTGACTTTAAAACACATATGAGCAAATTATTTTTGGGGTTCGTAGGTGTGATTTTCATTTCTCTTCGAGAGAGCGAAGAACAACTCTGAAGGTAAAAGTGAGTCTGCGATTGTTTAAGGAAAACAAAATCTTTTGCAAATTTAAACCAAAAATAAATAATAAAGTGAAAATCTTAATTTAATAAATTAAAAGATTTTAAAGTTAAAAATATGGACAATACAAAAATTGAAAAACAAAAAAATGGCAAAAACGCAAATGAGGTCAATCAAGCATAAAAGCTTAGTCACTTTTTTGAACATTTTATTTTTTGAAGAAATAGTGTGCTAAAAAGAGAGAGTCAGACGGTTAGAGTAATTTGGTCATCAACGCACCCCATCTAATAATTTTTTAGTTACTTTTTTGAACATTTTATTTTTTGAAGAAATAGTGTGCTAAAAAGAGAGAGTCAGACGGTTAGAGTAATTTGGTAATCAACGCACCCCATCTAATAATTTTTTAGTTACTTTTTTGAACATTTTATTTTTTGAAGAAATAGTGTGCTAAAAAGAGAGAGTCATACGGTTAGAGTAATTTGGTCATCAACGCACCCCATCTAATAATTTTTTAGTTACTTTTTTGAACATTATTTTTTGAAGAAATAATATGCTAAAAAGAGAGAGTCAGACGGTTAGAGTAATTTGGTCATCAACGCACCCCATCTAATAATTTTTTAGTTACTTTTTTGAACATTTTATTTTTTGAAGAAATAGTGTGCTTAATAGTATTCCTTTTTGTAAAGATTAACATAATATACGCAGACACGTTGCCACGACTCTGCATGTCTGTGAAGAATTAGAAAGGCACCGGAGGAGGGCAACCGCCCATGTTTTTATTTTGGGCATTACATTTATTGATTTATTCCATTTTTATCTAGTTACTGAATTGAGATTTTACATTTTTTATTACGTTTTTAATTGTTCATTATTTTTCTGTTTTATCTTATTTTAATTTTTATTACATAATTTTTAAATCTTAGCTCTGCAATCACGGCAATAATTAATTATTATGTTAGTTAAATAAATAAAAAATTGATTTAATATTATGGAAAATATAATTTTAGTAAGATTGACTTTAATTTGTAGCTATTTAATCAATATATTCAATACAATTTTGTTTATGCCTGTATATCAATTTTTCATGTAGTATTTTCTGAATTTTATTTATTCCAATTCAGAGAAATTATAAAGCTGAAATTCAACACATTTACAACACTGCCTTCTGGGCTGAACCAAAGTCACTATGTTTGGAAGCGCGTTAATTCCGACCATTACCTTACCACCTACACCTTACCCCAAATATATTTTTGAACATTTTATTTTTTGATGCTAAAAAGAGAGAGTCAGACGGTTAGAGTAATTTGGTCATCAACGCACCCCATCTAATAATTTTTTAATTACTTTTTTGGATATTTTATTTTTTGAAGAAATAGTGCGCTAAAAAGAGAGAGTCAGACGGTTAGAGTAAATTGGTCATCAACGCACCCCATCTAATAATTTTTTAGTTACTTTTTTGAACATTTTATTTTTTGAAGAAATAGTGTGCTAAAAAGAGAGAGTCAGACGGTTAGAGTAATTTGGTCATCAACGCACCCCATCTAATAATTTTTAGTTACTTTTTTGAACATTTTATTTTTTGATGCTAAAAAGAGAGAGTCAGACAGTTAGAGTAATTTGGTCATCAACGCACCCCATCTAATAATTTTTTAGTCACTTTTTTGAACATTATTTTTTGAAGAAATAGTGTGCTAAAAAGAGAGAGTCAGACGGTTAGAGTAATTTGGTCATCAACGCACCCCATCTAATAATTTTTTAGTTACTTTTTTGAACATTTTATTTTTTGAAGAAATAGTGTGCTAAAATGAGAGAGTCAGACGGTTAGAGTAATTTGGTAATCAACGCACCCCATCTAATAATTTTTTAGTTACTTTTTTGAACATTTTATTTTTTGAAGAAATAGTGTGCTAAAAAGAGAGAGTCATTCGGTTAGAGTAATTTGGTCATCAACGCACCCCATCTAATAATTTTTTAGTTACTTTTTTGAACATTATTTTTTGAAGAAATAATATGCTAAAAAGAGAGAGTCAGACGGTTAGAGTAATTTGGTCATCAACGCACCCCATCTAATAATTTTTTAGTTACTTTTTTGAACATTTTATTTTTTGAAGAAATAGTGTGCTAAAAAGAGAGTCAGACGGTTAGAGTAATTTGGTCATCAACGCACCCCATCTAATAATTTTTTAGTTACTTTTTTGAACATTTTATTTTTTGAAGAAATAGTGTGCTAAAAAGAGAGTCAGACGGTTAGAGTAATTTGGTCATCAACGCACCCCATCTAATAATTTTTTAATTACTTTTTTGGATATTTTATTTTTTGAAGAAATAGTGCGCTAAAAAGAGAGAGTCAGACGGTTAGAGTAATTTGGTCGTCAACGCACCCCATCTAATAATTTTTTAGTCACTTTTTTGAACATTTCATTTTTTGAATAAATACTGTGCTAAAAAGAGAGAGTCAGACGGTTAGAGTAATTTGGTCATCAACGCACCCCATCTAATAATTTTTTAGTTACTTTTTTGAACATTTTATTTTTTGAAGAAATAGTGTGCTAAAAAGAGAGTCAGACGGTTAGAGTAATTTGGTCATCAACGCACCCCATCTAATAATTTTTTAATTACTTTTTTGGATATTTTATTTTTTGAAGAAATAGTGCGCTAAAAAGAGAGAGTCAGACGGTTAGAGTAATTTGGTCGTCAACGCACCCCATCTAATAATTTTTTAGTCACTTTTTTGAACATTTCATTTTTTGAATAAATACTGTGCTAAAAAGAGAGTCAGACGGTTATAGTAATTTGGTCATCAACGCACCCCATCTAATAATTTTTTAGTTACTTTTTTGAACATTTTATTTTTTGAAGAAATAGTGTGCTAAAAAGAGAGAGTCAGACGGTTAGAGTAATTTGGTCGTCAACGCACCCCATCTAATAATTTTTTAGTCACTTTTTTGAACATTTCATTTTTTGAATAAATACTGTGCTAAAAAGAGAGAGTCAGACGGTTAGAGTAATTTGGTCATCAACGCACCCCATCTAATAATTTTTTAGTTACTTTTTTGAACATTTTATTTTTTGATGCTAAAAAGAGAGAGTCAGACAGTTAGAGTAATTTGGTCATCAACGCACCCCATCTAATAATTTTTTAATTACTTTTTTGGATATTTTATTTTTTGAAGAAATAGTGCGCTAAAAAGAGAGAGTCAGACGGTTAGAGTAATTTGGTCGTCAACGCACCCCATCTAATAATTTTTTAGTCACTTTTTTGAACATTTCATTTTTTGAAGAAATAGTGTGCTAAAAAGAGAGAGTCAGACGGTTAGAGTAATTTGGTCATCAACGCACCCCATCTAATAATTTTTTAGTTACTTTTTTGAACATTTTATTTTTTGAAGAAATAGTGTGCTAAAAAGAGAGTCAGACGGTTAGAGTAATTTGGTCATCAACGCACCCCATCTAATAATTTTTTAATTACTTTTTTGGATATTTTATTTTTTGAAGAAATAGTGCGCTAAAAAGAGAGAGTCAGACGGTTAGAGTAATTTGGTCGTCAACGCACCCCATCTAATAATTTTTTAGTCACTTTTTTGAACATTTCATTTTTTGAATAAATACTGTGCTAAAAAGAGAGAGTCAGACGGTTAGAGTAATTTGGTCATCAACGCACCCCATCTAATAATTTTTTAATTACTTTTTTGGATATTTTATTTTTTGAAGAAATAGTGCGCTAAAAAGAGAGAGTCAGACGGTTAGAGTAATTTGGTCATCAACGCACCCCATCTAATAATTTTTTAGTTACTTTTTTGAACATTTTATTTTTTGAAGAAATAGTGTGCTAAAAAGAGAGTCAGACGGTTAGAGTAATTTGGTCATCAACGCACCCCATCTAATAATTTTTTAGTTACTTTTTTGAACATTTTATTTTTTGAAGAAATAGTGTGCTAAAAAGAGAGTCAGACGGTTATAGTAATTTGGTCATCAACGCACCCCATCTAATAATTTTTTAGTTACTTTTTTGAACATTTTATTTTTTGAAGAAATAGTGTGCTAAAAAGAGAGAGTCAGACGGTTAGAGTAATTTGGTCGTCAACGCACCCCATCTAATAATTTTTTAGTCACTTTTTTGAACATTTCATTTTTTGAATAAATACTGTGCTAAAAAGAGAGAGTCAGACGGTTAGAGTAATTTGGTCATCAACGCACCCCATCTAATAATTTTTTAGTTACTTTTTTGAACATTTTATTTTTTGATGCTAAAAAGAGAGAGTCAGACAGTTAGAGTAATTTGGTCATCAACGCACCCCATCTAATAATTTTTTAGTCACTTTTTTGAACATTTTATTTTTTGAAGAAATAGTGCGCTAAAAAGAGAGAGTCAGACGGTTAGAGTAATTTGGTCATCAACGCACCCCATCTAATAATTTTTTAGTTACTTTTTTGAACATTTTTTTTTTGAAGAAATAGTGTGCTTAATAGTATTCCTTTTTGTAAAGATTAACATAATATACGCAGACACGTTGCCACGACTCTGCATGTCTGTGAAGAATTCGAAAGGCACCGGAGGAGGGCAACCGCCCATGTTTTTATTTTGGGCATTACATTTATTGATTTATTCCATTTTTATCTAGTTACTGAATTGAGATTTTACATTTTTTATTACGTTTTTAATTGTTCATTATTTTTCTGTTTTATCATATTTTAATTTTTATTACATAATTTTTAAATCTTAGCTCTGCAATCACGGCAATAATTAATTATTATGTTAGTTAAATAAATAAAAAATTGATTTAATATTATGGAAAATATAATTTTAGTAAGATTGACTTTAATTTGTAGCTATTTAATCAATATATTCAATACAATTTTGTTTATGCCTGTATATCAATTTTTCATGTAGTATTTTCTGAATTTTATTTGTTCCAATTCAGAGAAATTATAAAGCTGAAATTCAACACATTTACAACACTGCCTTCTGGGCTGAACCAAAGTCACTATGTTTGGAAGCGCGTTAATTCCGACCATTACCTTACCACCTACACCTTACCCCAAATATATTTTTGAACATTTTATTTTTTGATGCTAAAAAGAGAGAGTCAGACAGTTAGAGTAATTTGGTCATCAACGCACCCCATCTAATAATTTTTTAGTCACTTTTTTGAACATTTTATTTTTTGAAGAAATAGTGTGCTAAAAAGAGAGAGTCAGACGGTTAGAGTAATTTGGTCATCAACGCACCCCATCTAATAATTTTTTAGTTACTTTTTTGAACATTTTATTTTTTGAAGAAATAGTGTGCTAAAATGAGAGAGTCAGACGGTTAAAGTAATTTGGTAATCAACGCACCCCATCTAATAATTTTTTAGTTACTTTTTTGAACATTTTATTTTTTGAAGAAATAGTGTGCTAAAAAGAGAGAGTCATACGGTTAGAGTAATTTGGTCATCAACGCACCCCATCTAATAATTTTTTAGTTACTTTTTTGAACATTATTTTTTGAAGAAATAATATGCTAAAAAGAGAGAGTCAGACGGTTAGAGTAATTTGGTCATCAACGCACCCCATCTAATAATTTTTTAGTTACTTTTTTGAACATTTTATTTTTTGAAGAAATAGTGTGCTAAAAAGAGAGTCAGACGGTTAGAGTAATTTGGTCATCAACGCACCCCATCTAATAATTTTTTAGTTACTTTTTTGAACATTTTATTTTTTGAAGAAATACTGTGCTAAAAAGAGAGAGTCAGACGGTTAGAGTAATTTGGTCATCAACGCACCCCATCTAATAATTTTTTTGTTTCTTTTTTGAACATTTTATTTTTTAAGAAATAGCGTGCTAAAAAGAGAGATTCAAACGGTTAGAGTAATTTGGTCATCAACGCACCCCATCTAATAATTTTTTAGTCACTTTTTTGAACATTTTATTTTTTGAAGAAATAGTGCGCTAAAAAGAGAGAGTCAGACGGTTAGAGTAATTTGGTCATCAACGCACCCCATCTAATAATTTTTTAGTTACTTTTTTGAACATTTTTTTTTTGAAGAAATAGTGTGCTTAATAGTATTCCTTTTTGTAAAGATTAACATAATATACGCAGACACGTTGCCACGACTCTGCATGTCTGTGAAGAATTCGAAAGGCACCGGAGGAGGGCAACCGCCCATGTTTTTATTTTGGGCATTACATTTATTGATTTATTCCATTTTTATCTAGTTACTGAATTGAGATTTTACATTTTTTATTACGTTTTTAATTGTTCATTATTTTTCTGTTTTATCATATTTTAATTTTTATTACATAATTTTTAAATCTTAGCTCTGCAATCACGGCAATAATTAATTATTATGTTAGTTAAATAAATAAAAAATTGATTTAATATTATGGAAAATATAATTTTAGTAAGATTGACTTTAATTTGTAGCTATTTAATCAATATATTCAATACAATTTTGTTTATGCCTGTATATCAATTTTTCATGTAGTATTTTCTGAATTTTATTTGTTCCAATTCAGAGAAATTATAAAGCTGAAATTCAACACATTTACAACACTGCCTTCTGGGCTGAACCAAAGTCACTATGTTTGGAAGCGCGTTAATTCCGACCATTACCTTACCACCTACACCTTACCCCAAATATATTTTTGAACATTTTATTTTTTGATGCTAAAAAGAGAGAGTCAGACAGTTAGAGTAATTTGGTCATCAACGCACCCCATCTAATAATTTTTTAGTCACTTTTTTGAACATTTTATTTTTTGAAGAAATAGTGTGCTAAAAAGAGAGAGTCAGACGGTTAGAGTAATTTGGTCATCAACGCACCCCATCTAATAATTTTTTAGTTACTTTTTTGAACATTTTATTTTTTGAAGAAATAGTGTGCTAAAATGAGAGAGTCAGACGGTTAAAGTAATTTGGTAATCAACGCACCCCATCTAATAATTTTTTAGTTACTTTTTTGAACATTTTATTTTTTGAAGAAATAGTGTGCTAAAAAGAGAGAGTCATACGGTTAGAGTAATTTGGTCATCAACGCACCCCATCTAATAATTTTTTAGTTACTTTTTTGAACATTATTTTTTGAAGAAATAATATGCTAAAAAGAGAGAGTCAGACGGTTAGAGTAATTTGGTCATCAACGCACCCCATCTAATAATTTTTTAGTTACTTTTTTGAACATTTTATTTTTTGAAGAAATAGTGTGCTAAAAAGAGAGTCAGACGGTTAGAGTAATTTGGTCATCAACGCACCCCATCTAATAATTTTTTAGTTACTTTTTTGAACATTTTATTTTTTGAAGAAATACTGTGCTAAAAAGAGAGAGTCAGACGGTTAGAGTAATTTGGTCATCAACGCACCCCATCTAATAATTTTTTAGTTACTTTTTTGAACATTTTATTTTTTGAAGAAATAGTGTGCTAAAAAGAGAGAGTCAGACGGTTAGAGTAATTTGGTCGTCAACGCACCCCATCTAATAATTTTTTAGTCACTTTTTTGAACATTTCATTTTTTGAATAAATACTGTGCTAAAAAGAGAGAGTCAGACGGTTAGAGTAATTTGGTCATCAACGCACCCCATCTAATAATTTTTTAGTTACTTTTTTGAACATTTTATTTTTTGATGCTAAAAAGAGAGAGTCAGACAGTTAGAGTAATTTGGTCATCAACGCACCCCATCTAATAATTTTTTAGTCACTTTTTTGAACATTTTATTTTTTGAAGAAATAGTGCGCTAAAAAGAGAGAGTCAGACGGTTAGAGTAATTTGGTCATCAACGCACCCCATCTAATAATTTTTTAGTTACTTTTTTGAACATTTTATTTTTTGAAGAAATAGTGTGCTTAATAGTATTCCTTTTTGTAAAGATTAACATAATATACGCAGACACGTTGCCACGACTCTGCATGTCTGTGAAGAATTCGAAAGGCACCGGAGGAGGGCAACCGCCCATGTTTTTATTTTGGGCATTACATTTATTGATTTATTCCATTTTTATCTAGTTACTGAATTGAGATTTTACATTTTTTATTACGTTTTTAATTGTTCATTATTTTTCTGTTTTATCATATTTTAATTTTTATTACATAATTTTTAAATCTTAGCTCTGCAATCACGGCAATAATTAATTATTATGTTAGTTAAATAAATAAAAAATTGATTTAATATTATGGAAAATATAATTTTAGTAAGATTGACTTTAATTTGTAGCTATTTAATCAATATATTCAATACAATTTTGTTTATGCCTGTATATCAATTTTTCATGTAGTATTTTCTGAATTTTATTTATTCCAATTCAGAGAAATTATAAAGCTGAAATTCAACACATTTACAACACTGCCTTCTGGGCTGAACCAAAGTCACTATGTTTGGAAGCGCGTTAATTCCGACCATTACCTTACCACCTACACCTTACCCCAAATATATTTTTGAACATTTTATTTTTTGATGCTAAAAAGAGAGAGTCAGACAGTTAGAGTAATTTGGTCATCAACGCACCCCATCTAATAATTTTTTAGTCACTTTTTTGAACATTTTATTTTTTGAAGAAATAGTGTGCTAAAAAGAGAGAGTCAGACGGTTAGAGTAATTTGGTCATCAACGCACCCCATCTAATAATTTTTTAGTTACTTTTTTGAACATTTTATTTTTTGAAGAAATAGTGTGCTAAAATGAGAGAGTCAGACGGTTAGAGTAATTTGGTAATCAACGCACCCCATCTAATAATTTTTTAGTTACTTTTTTGAACATTTTATTTTTTGAAGAAATAGTGTGCTAAAAAGAGAGAGTCATACGGTTAGAGTAATTTGGTCATCAACGCACCCCATCTAATAATTTTTTAGTTACTTTTTTGAACATTATTTTTTGAAGAAATAATATGCTAAAAAGAGAGAGTCAGACGGTTAGAGTAATTTGGTCATCAACGCACCCCATCTAATAATTTTTTAGTTACTTTTTTGAACATTTTATTTTTTGAAGAAATAGTGTGCTAAAAAGAGAGTCAGACGGTTAGAGTAATTTGGTCATCAACGCACCCCATCTAATAATTTTTTAGTTACTTTTTTGAACATTTTATTTTTTGAAGAAATAGTGTGCTAAAAAGAGAGTCAGACGGTTATAGTAATTTGGTCATCAACGCACCCCATCTAATAATTTTTTAGTTACTTTTTTGAACATTTTATTTTTTGAAGAAATAGTGTGCTAAAAAGAGAGAGTCAGACGGTTAGAGTAATTTGGTCGTCAACGCACCCCATCTAATAATTTTTTAGTCACTTTTTTGAACATTTCATTTTTTGAATAAATACTGTGCTAAAAAGAGAGAGTCAGACGGTTAGAGTAATTTGGTCATCAACGCACCCCATCTAATAATTTTTTAGTTACTTTTTTGAACATTTTATTTTTTGAAGAAATAGTGTGCTAAAAAGAGAGAGTCAGACGGTTAGAGTAATTTGGTCGTCAACGCACCCCATCTAATAATTTTTTAGTCACTTTTTTGAACATTTCATTTTTTGAATAAATACTGTGCTAAAAAGAGAGAGTCAGACGGTTAGAGTAATTTGGTCATCAACGCACCCCATCTAATAATTTTTTAGTTACTTTTTTGAACATTTTATTTTTTGATGCTAAAAAGAGAGAGTCAGACAGTTAGAGTAATTTGGTCATCAACGCACCCCATCTAATAATTTTTTAGTCACTTTTTTGAACATTTATTTTTTGAAGAAATAGTGCGCTAAAAAGAGAGAGTCAGACGGTTAGAGTAATTTGGTCATCAACGCACCCCATCTAATAATTTTTTAGTTACTTTTTTGAACATTTTATTTTTTGAAGAAATAGTGTGCTTAATAGCATTCCTTTTTGTAAAGATTAACATAATATACGCAGACACGTTGCCACGACTCTGCATGTCTGTGAAGAATTAGAAAGGCACCGGAGGAGGGCAACCGCCCATGTTTTTATTTTGGGCATTACATTTATTGATTTATTCCATTTTTATCTAGTTACTGAATTGAGATTTTACATTTTTTATTACGTTTTTAATTGTTCATTATTTTTCTGTTTTATCATATTTTAATTTTTATTACATAATTTTTAAATCTTAGCTCTGCAATCACGGCAATAATTAATTATTATGTTAGTTAAATAAATAAAAAATTGATTTAATATTATGGAAAATATAATTTTAGTAAGATTGACTTTAATTTGTAGCTATTTTTATCAATATATTCAATACAATTTTGTTTATGCCTGTATATCAATTTTTCATGTAGTATTTTCTGAATTTTATTTATTCCAATTCAGAGAAATTATAAAGCTGAAATTCAACACATTTACAACACTGCCTTCTGGGCTGAACCAAAGTCACTATGTTTGGAAGCGCGTTAATTCCGACCATTACCTTACCACCTACACCTTACCCCAAATATAACCCCTGAAACCACCAACGTACCAAATACAGTTAGTTTTTTTTCTTCTACACTCTCGCTGCGCTCCCGTTACCCCGACCCCTATTTCTTCTTCTACGTTTCGTTGACTCTCGCTACTTCCCCTTCACCCCTGCTTACCCCCACTCCTTTCCTACTGCGCTTCGCTAGTACCACCCTACTTTGATCTTCAATAATTCAGATTAATTTAAAATTTAATTTGATAGATGATAAAAATTGATTTAAAAATGGAGAATGTTTTGCAATATTATATCTTTTAATTTTGCGTTTTATTATTTTTAAAAGGTTTCACATCTGCCAGATAAAGATATATATCTAAAGAATTTTGTTTTTACTTATATTGTTATTTTATACGCATCAAATATATATATACAATTTATGTTCAGACAAAGCTTTCGTTTTGCACACTGGCTTGCGTAAGCACAAAGTGCTTTCTTTTGAAATTTGACTAAAAACACATTTTTTTAAATTCATTATTTTATTCGATGTAAATGTCTGATCAATCTTTTTGTATTTTATAAGTTTTATATAAATGTAATTATGTCATATTTATAGGAATTTAGTCGCCTATTTTATAAATAATTTTCGATTTAAACTTGCCGACAGAACTTTGTAAAATCGCGTAACATATTTCTAAAATAAAGCATTGTTGCTTTTGTTGATAATCCTTTGTTCGCGCTCGCGACAATGCATGCCGGAAGATCGTTACTATATAAATATTTTTATTACATAACCTACTATTTTATTTTTTAATATTAATTTGCCTAAATAAATTGATCAAATCTTACTTTATTTTTAAATTTTGTATTCAATAATTACTATTTTTTCTTTAATTGGCAATCTTTATATACTCGTTATGCCTCGTTGTGAATGATTTTTTCAATTAAGAGAAATCTTTATTTGAAGACATTATAGGGCTTTACTAACATTTAACTGAATTAATATATTAGACATTTCACATGTGCGCTGATAATGTATAAGAGGAACTTCATTAATTTTATTAATGAATGATTTGTAAATAACAAATACAAAACTTTATAAAAAGATAATAATAAAGTTATTAAAAGTAAAAAGTAAAAAAATAATGTATTAAATGTAAATTATTACAATGTTTAATTATATATTAAATTTAATAATAATATGCCGATTATTTATCATTATCGTTAAACCGAATTAGATCTGCTGGCTCATAGAGAGATACGAGCCTGCCATTATATAATATTAACCCATATAGTCGTTGTTTTGTACTCATTGAAATTTTTAAATATGTTATTAAAGTACATAATTTTATGTTCTATTGCTTAAATTTATAGCCAATAATCTGTAGGAACACGCGCAAAAAAATATTAATTATGTGTAAAGATTAAAGATTCCTTAGTTTGTTTGCATTGTGCTCATTCGTTATTTTACGATGTCTTTGTTTTATTTTGAAAGCAAATTTGGGCACATGTTCTTTTTATTCGTAAAAAAATGCTACACTTGTCTAATTAACCCAGAACACAAATATTTTTCTAAACATATTCCATAAACAGCTAAACAAACTTCTGTCTATGTTATTTTAATTAAAAATGTGTGTTTAGACTGAACATTAATTTATTTTTATAACTCTATAATTATAAACAATAAACAATCAGTATGTTAGTTTGATGAATTTTCTTATTTTAATGATAAATTTAAAAATCTATATACTAGTAGAATTACAAATAAATTGCAAATTTAAATATATTTTGCGATACAACGGGTCATGGAAAATTGCTAAAAGCAAATTTAAGAAACAATGGAATCAAATACGAATATATAACTAAACGGTGATTAAAACTACATTGCAGAAAAAAATGAAATTTGGAAATATTAAAGCTACATCTGTTAAAGCCCAATAAATTAAAAAAAGTGTTTTCATTATTTAATTAAAACCATTTAATAAAATGCAAACAGTTAATTAAATTTTAAAAAGTTACCTTACCAACATAACAAAATATATAAGTTTAATTGTTTCAATACTAATTTTATTTCGATTCTGATCTTCCGCGGAGATAAAAAACACCTGCACTTTTGAGCATTCTAATTAATGGTTTACTTATTGATGTTTTATAGATTGATAAATAATTTTATTTTAAAACGTTTGCATTTAATCAGTGATCCGGCCCTAGAGATACGAATTGTCCGTTCTAAAGTCAGTATTATATACGATCAGTTTACGATCATGAGGATAGATATTAAAATGGCTTTAAACATAAAAAATTTGAAACATAACAAAATTATATTTTGAAGTAAAACCATGAAACAACGAATTGGCGAGAATAAAATGGCCAAATTGAAATGTCAGAAAGTAACCAAGCCAATAAACCTATAAAAACCAGCAGGGTCACCTCTGAGATAGACTAACTAAATCGTAGCTACTTTTTCTTCTGTGCCAAACAAAGAATAATTCTAAAATTAAAAAACGATAAACAAAAAATTCAAAGAAAAAATAAGATGTGATTAAAATTTAAATGGGTTTAATCTTTAATGAATAGATGGCGTATAGTCTTAATACTATATTAGGATGATTAATACAATTATTATAAATGCTTAAAAAATTCCATTGAAAATAACGGGTAATCATTAAAAAATAAAACTTTGTTATTAAAAAATCAAAACATTAAAGAGTACATTTAATTACAACAGATGAATCAAGAAAATAAATATACAGTCTTTCCATAAAGTTGATGCGTTGAGATAAAGTCATGAAAAAAAGGGCATCAACAGCAAGCTGTTATTGAACTACAGAACAACAGTAAATAAATTTGCGCAGTGTGCACCATTCCGGAAACCAATCAAAAAATTACCCTTCTCCCCGAATTAATAAACAGCCATGTAAAAGAATATTTATTCTTTAGACTATTAAAAACATCGGTTTATTTAACACAATTTGGCACGAATGAGCATCCACGAAACTGGTCATAGCCTCGTGTTCTGTCTGCCTGTGGGTTGTGTAAATGCAGAAATTTCCAACAATAAAAGCTTAAATTAAATTTAAATGAAAAAATCTAATGATTTACCTAATAAAATTTTACAAATTAAACTTGAATTAATAATTTTTTTTGTTATATAAATTTCTTTGTTTGTTTTATTTTAAAAAAATCTAAATTTATACTCATAGATAGGGCTGGGATTTTTAGTCACTAAATCTTCATCCCCAGCGGGGGCGGGGATGAAAATACGCCCCTAAAGATGGCCATCACATCAGAAATTAATGAATTATATTAATTTACTGTTTGAATTTTGTTATGTACTTTTTGTCAAAAGATTTCTAAGTTGTGGGTTGGTTCTGACTCGCTTGAGTTCGAGCATTTTATTATGGTTGAATAATGTTAAAATTAGATAGCTTAGACTTTTATCAAGAATTAGACGGAATAGCTTTAGCCTTTAATTTTTCTTTTATATGTATTTGCCAACTACATTTATTTGTTTCCTAATTCTTCATTTTTTTTTGCCTCTTTTTGGGCGGATCTTCCGACTCCCAGATTATGTACATCACCATTTTTTAAATTTGAACCTTTCTCAGTTGTATTTATTATTATTGTTAAGGCTTGTTATTAAGTTAAGGTTTAAGGTAATTGATAAAATAAAAAGACGAATTCTGCCGATATCTAATTGTTCTCATTAATTTTTTTTTTCAAATTTTATTTATTTAACGTAAAAAGGAGACAATAAAAAAACCAAATAAATAGTAATTATTGCGGGAAATCGTTCAAAAAAACAATAAAATATTAAACAATTTTTGATTAAATCCTAAAATAAACATAGTAAACTCATAAACTCACAATATATTATCTTATAATATGAAAACGTAATAAAAATCAAAAAACATGATGATAAAAATATCGCGTTTGTCTTAAAGTTTCGTGTATTTATATAAAGAAGATAAACAAAAAGCAAATAAAAAAGGTTGAAGTAAAAGTAGAATAATAAAAAGTTTTTTTAAAGTTTCAAAATTTTGTTTTATAATGTGTCCGGGGAAGGCTCAGCTGCCCAGATTATTTACAAATGTAAAAGTTTAAAATAACTTTTTTTGTTGCCAAATTTCATTTTATTTAAACAATAATATCATTTGAAATATTTATTGATTTCACTCTAAAAGCTAAACGGACGCAGCACATGAAACATCAGCTGGGAGACACCGTGCGTTCAAGAAACACGCGTGCCACGTGGACAACGCTCGCCAGCAAAACAAAATTTTAAAATAAATTTATTATAAGGAAATTATATTTAAATCTTAAAAACTAAAATAAATATATTAAGTAAGAAAAAAATATTAGCTAAATGTTAACTCTGAAAAATAAAGCCACCGTGATATTAAATTAATATCGTGAAAATAATTAATGAATTTTCAGATTACAAAAACAGCCTTGCTTGACGCTTGATAATGCATTAAAATTTTGTACGATAATTTAAATACTAATTACGATATTACATATTATATAGAATCCAATTACAAAAGAATTCTAAATATTTTATCGATTATTCGACTTTTATCAATTAACGTAAAACAAAAAAATTAAAAATCAAAAAAGCAGCACAGGTTTAATATTAATGATAAAAAGCAAATACATAAAAAATAATAACCATAAACTGTCGCAAAATAATAATGTTTCAAACAGCTGATAAATAGTAAGTTTATAGTATTTTTGAAAATTTGTTAATAATCAACTAAACATTATTTATATCTGACAAATATGATAAAGGACATATTTGGCGGAAATGAAAACGTACTTGGTTGAAATAAAGACTGATTTAGCAAAAATAAGATCAAAAAATCAGGTTGTTAGTTTTAAATATTTTTTTTATTGTTCTTTAACAGAAATAAGATCGATTTAGCAGAAAGTCGATTTTTAGGGGTGCATTTTTTGTTTTTATTGCATTTTTCTTTTGATAAAGCAAATGATCGAAAAAAATAATCTTAGGAAACTTAACGTGATTTGTTTCATATCATTTTTTCATCTTCCGTTCTTTCTGAGTTTGCATTTTTTGTTTTTATTGCATTTTTCTTTTGATAAAGCAAATGATCGAAAAAAATAATCTTAGGAAACTTAACGTGATTTGTTTCATATCATTTTTTCATCTTCCGTTCTTTCTGAGTTCACTTCTACTTATTTTTTACTGCTAAAATTTAAATAAATTTTGATTCCATTCTTGGATAGCTAGATAGTACTTCTAAAAAGATATGATAGATAGATAGATTTTTAATTTATTAATTAAGTTCAAACCTTTTATGCCTTAGAGTTAATTTTTATTAATAATTTGCCTTTTTGTACTTCTTAAAAATTATTGCAAAACTTACGTTAAAGAAAAGATGTTAAAAAAATAAGTCAACGTTATTGATCTTTAAAGAATAAACCATTCAATTCGATAATTAGTAGAATGCAAAGTCTGGTATTTTATCAATCATGACAAACATAAATGTTGGTTAATTTATTTATTAGTCTCATTGTTAGAAAATAAATAAATATAAAAAGCCATCAGAATACTATTATCAGTACATAATGTGATCGTTGTGAGTCAAGAAAAGTACTCCGAAAAGGCAATTGCCGTTTAATATCAATTGTCAGAAAAAAGATTAAAAAGATGTTGATTTGCCTTACAAATTAGCAACGGACTGACAAATCATTAATTTAAATCTTTATTGATTAAATGAGCACAAAAGATAAATCAACCTATAAAATAAATGAGCTTTGAATACCTAAACATAATTATTTTAAAATTTTAATTAAAAGGGTAATGAATATAGAGAAGCAAACAACAACACAGATTAAATTCAATTACTTATTGTGAGTTTATGAGTTTACTATGTTTATTTTAGGATTTAATCAAAAATTTTGTTTAATTATTTATTGATTTTTTGAACGATTTCCCGCAATAATTACTATTTATTTGGTTTTTTATTGTCTCCTTTTTACGTTAAATAAATAAAATTTGAAAAAAAAATTAATGAGAACAATTAGATATCGGCAGAATTCGTCTTTTTATTTTATCAATTACCTTAAACCTTAACTTAATAACAAGCCTTAACAATAATAATAAATACAACTGAGAAAGGTTCAAATTTAAAAAATGGTGATGTACATAATCTGGGAGTCGGAAGATCCGCCCAAAAAGAGGCAAAAAAAAAGAAGAATTAGGAAACAAATAAATGTAGTTGGCAAATACATATAAAAGAAAATTAAAGGCTAAAGCTATTCCGTCTAATTCTTGATAAAAGTCTAAGCTATCTAATTTTAACATTATTCAACCATAATAAAATGCTCGAACTCAAGCGAGTCAGAACCAACCCACAACTTTGAAATCTTTTGACAAAAAGTACATAACAAAATTCAAACAGTAAATTAATATAATTCATTAATTTCTGATGTGATGGCCATCTTTAGGGGCGTATTTTCATCCCCGCCCCCGCTGGGGATGAAGATTTAGTGACTAAAAATCCCAGCCCTATCTATGAGTATAAATTTAGATTTTTTTAAAATAAAACCAACAAAGAAATTTATATAACAAAAAAAATTATTAATTAAAGTTTAATTTGTAAAATTTTATTAGATAAATCATTAGATTTTTTCATTTTAATTTAATTTAAGCTTTTATTGTTGGAAATTTCTGCATTTTCACAACCCATAGACAGACAGAACACGAGGCTATGACCAGTTTCGTGGATGCTCATTCGTGCCAAATTGTGTTAAATAAACCGATGTTTTTAATAGTCTAAAGAATAAATATTCTTTTACATGGCTTTTATTAATTCGGGGAGAAGGGTAATTTTTTGATTGGTTTCCGGAATGGTGCACACTGCGCAAATTTATTTACTGTTGTTCTGTAGTTCAATAACAGCTTGCTGTTGATGCCCTTTTTTCATGACTTTATCTCAACGCATCAACTTTATGGAAAGACTGTATATTTATTTTCTTGATTCATCTGTTGTAATTAAATGTACTCTTTAATCTTTTGATTTTTTTAATAACAAAATTTTATTTTTCAATGTTTACCCGTTTTTTCAATGGTTTCCACAATTTTTAAGCATTTATAATAATTGTATTAATAATTTATTAGATAGTTCAGAAAGTTGATAATTACGAATTAGTTTTGTTTGGTTATGTACCTTTACGGTATGTCAACAACAGAAACATAACGAATTGCTTCATTATTATGATTAATTAATGTGATATTTATTAGTATTAAGTTTATTATTATAATTATAGTATGGTAATCGAAGCATTAAATTTTTTTAAAAAAATTGTATGATTTACTCTGGTTAAATTTTTTTTACTAAGGTACACTCAAAATTTCATTTCAAAAAATAAATTTGGAGCCACAAGTAGAAAGAATCACCGCTTGCTTTTAAAAAAATAAAAATAAATTAAAAAGATGCTATATTTGAATGGTAAATGAAAACAATAACAAAAACCCACTAATTATTGAAAATCTATCAAAACACATATAACAATAACAGGCAGAGGTGCCGCTTACAAAAACATTTTAACAAAAAATGGAAATTTTTTACCATTTAAGACGCATTGAATGGCGCCAATGCAAAGCAAAGCCAGAAGAAACAATTTGTTCATATTGAATAAAGATTTTTACGCAAAAATATTACTTTTTCATTCAAAACAAATAATATTTAAAGGAAATTGGTGTGACACAAAAATTTGTGCCGAAGCAGCGATTCATTGGAAGCCAAACGAATAAGATTCAATAAAAAATAGCATTGTTATCACTGATAATTTATTCAAAATAAGATAAATATCTATTAAGTGTACAAATAATTGCTGAAACAAAACTAAATATACAATTTAACCAAAATAAAAAATTAAACAAAATGATTGGCTTCTTGTTCGGCACTTGTTAAATTAAACTTGATTTTAAGGAATCTATTTGCTTATGCACAACAGTTACAGCTAGGTTGCCATTTACCCTTCTTTAATGACATTTACTCATATGCCAAAAAAATAAACTAGTCTCGAATGGCAGCACCTCATAGGCGCCCTAGCGCTGTGGGCTTCTGAGAGCCGCTCGCAGAGCATTTAGTTGCTTGACCCTATAAACCACAATTAAAAGATCAAATTATTGAATATTTCTTTTAATGAAAAGTATAACAAGATGTTGATTAATCTAAAGTCTGAAATTTATTACATACATATAACAAAAATAAAGGTCCGTAGTCTTCTAGTCATTGGACACTATCTAGTGAAGTAGTTTGGTAGAGAAGAATTCGCTAATTTAACTGTTTTTACATTTATCAATTTAAAAAAGCAAAATTTCATGTTGTCAGGCACTGTAGATTGAAATGAAGAAATTTAAAACATCGTTCACGATCAGCTTAACATTATGCAAATAATTAATTACATCAGAACTGGCTTATAATTAATATATTCCCCAATAAATTATTTTGAACAATGATTGTTTGTTTATTTACAATTTCTTTGATAATTTTGCATGGATTAAGTCAAAAATTAAAACTTAGCTTTCATGTTTGTTTATGAACATTGAAATATATAATTATATATTATTTGTTTTGTCGTTTATTTATGATGTTATCATTATTCCATAGATTTGTTCTTTTTGAAAATGATTTTTGTCTGAGCTAAAACATTCAGCACTAGCAGGAGTAAAATAAAAACATAACAACCAAAACCACTTTACATTAACACGATTAAACTTGACTATAGATGAGAAATGTTAAATGTTATTCGTTAACATGTAAATTTTAAAGATATTTTTTTTTAACAAAAAGACCATCAAATTGCCTTAAAAATGTTTATCAAAGCAGAGAGAGAGTTTCCACAGAAGCAAACAGTCATGGTCTTCATACGGAATCAGAGATTTAATCAATGAAATAATGCGCCATACCATCAACGTGAAGAATGCAAGAGCGATAAATAGCTGGCGGTGGAGCGCGAATCCTACTCTAAAGTCTTAACATTCCTCGTAATTTCGAAAATTGAATCAATTAAATATTTAATATTTTGCAACTCATCCATTGCTTTTTAGATTTATTTACTGACTAAAATTTTTACAATTTTACGTTTATTTTTTAAAGATAAATTATGAAAAACAATTTTGATTAGCTATTGTTTTTACCTAATATTAGAGATTCTGATTAGCAGAAATATGACTCGTAATTGAACTGCTTATTTTTGATGTTGGAAATGATTTAATAATAATTGTAATTATTATTTCATGAAACCGCGTCAATCAGTTGTGATTCATTTCCAATTGTATTTGATTTTCACTAGCATAAGGAGTTTGCAATTTGCTCGTTCTTTATTATGCGATTTTACTGGACATTTTAAATGTTATTTGTAGCCTTTTGAAATTACAGTGGCATTTTTATATTTAATAAATAAATGTGGATTAATTTAAAAGACAATTGCTTATATGCTCCATTTTTAATTATTACGGCCCAATCTTTTCAAAAAGTAGCAGTTGAACAGAGTTTAATTGCTATGTTGACCCTCTTCGCGGGTATAGCAATTTGTGGATTTGTATGTGTTCATTTCGAATACTTGTTATATACAGTCTTTATCAAATGTAAATTCCCGGAGGAAAAATAAAATGTGGACAACGTAATTATATAGATAGTATGCCAATTTTAACAAGATAAAATATAATAAACGCAGCAATATTAATGTAAGAATTTTATTTCTATTTTGTAATTTATCTGGTGCTTTTTTATTATATATTTTTTTTAATATTATTTGTTATTTATGTTGAGACATTCTAGCAAAACATAGACATAATTTTTTTACAGTTCAAATTTTCAATTGATAGTTTTTTTGCCAACCAGAAAGTTGCACAATAATGGCTTTCTAATTATGCAACTTTATGAGCCATCGAGTCAAGTGCAGCTGACAAGAACAAAGATCTTCATCGTCAAAAGGAGCAAAAGTTTGAGGCCACAAGAAATAATGAGCCAAAAATTTAGATGTATACGCCAATATTACAATTAAAAAAATAAAACTATACCATAGCCAAAACAATAAAATACAAAAAAATTCTTAACATACTTAAACTGATTAATCTATTAATGCGCAGTACCAGATAGAAAGAAAAAAATTTTTTAATATTGTTTGTTGTTGAAATAAAATCTAATGAATGAAAAAATAATTGGAATCAAAAAACAAAATAAATATAGTATTTAGTATCACCATATAATTTTAATGAGAATCAAATGAACGTATGCTTTAAAAAACCTAAGGCAGTTCCAAAATATATACATTTAACGAAAATATGATAAAAGTCAGTTACAATTAAGGTAATTTTAAAATATTAAATATTATGATGGATTACATACTGCAATTAGATTTAAAACGCAATTTAACTTCTTCATATAACACTTAAATAAAATTATGTTACAAAAAAATGTTCAGTCGGAGTGAAAGAAAGCTAACGGACGGCATTATTTGTCCGAGCCATCTTGCGCAGCGCTTTTTATAGTCGCGACTTGTCAAGTAACAAAAGACTGCATTGCAACTTAATCTAATTTGACTATTTATCGAGAATCAAATATTATGATGCATAAACGGGTTAATTAAGCTATTAAAAAAAAATTTACTACAAAGCTATGGTGACTTTAATATAAAATAACAACCATTTGTTTATTATTTCCAATGCGAAAAGTTCAGACACGCTTGATAAATTTAATTTAATTCATAATGAAAGTAACAATTTTAAACAACTAAATTACCACTTAAAGTGTGTTTATCAGGGCCAGACAATTGCAGAAATTCAAATGAATTCATTAAGGAATATGTTCCTTCAAGGTATCGATTAACAAAATGAATCTCAAAGTAAGCTTACACTATCAGAAACAGATTCTACAAATTTATAATGTTTATTTAAAAATATAAAAGAACTAATAAAATATAAAAATATAAACTGCTATATGTCTCAGAAATGTTGTGGAAAATTGCAAAAATAAAATATTTTTTAATTTGATATTGCTGTCCTTTCGCCGGACATCAAAATATTCATCTAACCATGTAATATATAATAAATTATTAATGTTAATAATCAGAATACACAACATAGCTAAATATTATAAAAAATAGAGCTGCACAACTTATGCGTACGTCGAAATCCACACAAAAGAGTGTCATTCATTTATTATACTAATTATAATTAATTAAAAATTTCATAATTTAAATAAAGACATATCAAACAAATAAATTAACAGATATTAAAATTAAAAATAAAAATAATCTTTTTTTGTTTCTTTTCAAAATCTTGTAAGATTTATTGCGCGCAGTTGTTGTAATAAAAATTCAAATAAATATTTTAAAAAATGCAAACTACATGATTCTGCAGATCAAGACATGATTTTGATTATGATTCTTGAACATAGCGAATTTGAATTAATGGCGCAAAAAATTAGTATTTTGAATTGATGCAAGGGTTCCCAAACATTGTAATTTCATAGAAAGCCTTTTTAGTATTTTTGCCTTTTGTCCCAAATAGGATTGGTTGGCCCGACATTTTTACTTTAACTTTATCTTAATATTCGTAGAGAGTTTACCAGAAAAGATAAAATACATCATTAAAAAAATGGTACTTATGTTTAGAGGTATCCAATAAATGCGACAACAAAATAAAAAGAAAATAACCTTAAATTGCTTCAGAAAAGTGAATTTTTCTAATTTAATCATTTTTATTCAAAAGGCAATTTGAAACCTTGCAAGGCGAGCTACTGGTAAAAAATATATGTTTAAGCAGCAAGGAGGATATTTTAACATTTTGCTAAATTTAAGTTGCACATATAGAACAACATGCAGATTTTGGTAAAAAGTTGTTATGTACACCAAAGGGAATTAAAATTTATTTATGGATTTAAATTAAGCAATGCACCAGCTAATAACGGCTAACATTTATTAGTTGGAATAAGCCTATATAAAATATTTGAAAGAATTCATTTTATTTTAAAATATATTCTAATAAAATAACATAATATATAAAGTTCAGATGCATGTATCAGCTCCGTTTAATTAATAGCGAAAATTATTTCATCTAAAAATTTAACAGCTAATGGACAGCTCGCGAATATGCGAGAAATAAACAAGGTCCGGTGATCCTAGCAATAAAATTTAATATTTGCCTTTTTTGCTTTATCTAAAAAAAGAAGTGTATATACAGAGTTTAAATATATATTATGCGTTAAAATTTAGTTTTATATTTTTATATAAATGAATTAAATTATTTACTGTTTTTAAATTTTATAGTTATTAATTTATATGTGTTTTAATTGGTGAAATCTTTAGCATTTATTTATAGTATGCTTTTTATTTTGACGAATTATATTTAATTACAAGTTCAATATATTATAAAAAAAGGTTCAGGAATAATTAGAAATGATATATTTAAAATTAAATGAATTATTTTGTACTCATAGTATTAGTATTTCAAAGAATTTTTAACTTGCAAATCAATCATTTTCAATTTAAAACGGTTTTCTTAATTAATAACAGAAGTGATAGCAAATAATTGTTCTTTCTTTTGCTTGTATTTCTTGCAAAATATGTTTTAATTATCTTTCATTAGTATTCTAATATTAAATTATTAAGTCCAATAAAATGATTGTGAATTTTGTTTTATTTGTTTTTTTGAATATTTTTTGATTTCATTTCCGATCCTATTTTTTGGGTTGAATTTTATTGCAATTTATTATTTTTAAACGAGCTATTAAAACGAGTATAGGATTTATTAAATTTTTTATTATTATATTGTTAAAAAGATGTTCCAAATCAAAGTTTTTAGCTTATCTTTGTTTAAATGAGAATTCGTTATTAACCACCGTTTTCAGTCTTATAAAATATTATACAGTATTTTTTATTTTAATTGCTTTGCCATGATATTTGCTATTTGGGCAAAGTATAATTTCCATTCTTTCTTTTCTTATATAAAAAATAATTTTCTTATGAATCTTGTTGTTATGCTTGGTACTATGTAGATTATTTTTATTTTATTTTTTGCATTTAATTATGTACTTAATTATAATATATAAAGTTAAATATTTTGAAGTACTTTTTTAACTTTATGAATACCGCCACTTAATTACATTACCTTTTAGTAATTGCGTTAGCAACATTTTATTTACTGGATAGTTTTTATGACAAATTTAACTTCGTAAACTGTGCATATTTTACAAGTCAAGAAATGGAAGGCTCTGATATCGTTTTAAATCTTAAAGTTCAAAATATATTGAAGAATATTAAAAAAATAATGCTCTGCGAAATTTCCAACTTCATCGTCGAAAAGGATCCACACAGGGGAAGGACTTTTGTCATTAAAAAAGATTTACTTTGAAATAAATGTTATGTCAAATATATAATGTAACACCAAAAAATGAATATTGTAAAGAAAATAGAGTAAAATTTGCAGGTGTTTCAAAATACAATAAAATGAACTAACAGACTATCCAAAACCGTTAATTGAATATGTATTAATTTATTTTGAAATGGTGAAGAAAAACAAAAAGGAAATGTACAATTAATGCATACTAAACTTTTTTATATTTTTCGCATTTTGTTATTGCAAATTTAAAAATTCAATACAAAAAGTGGTACAGAAAACAAACAGGTGTCTGAATAAATAAAAACCCAGTCCTTAATAGATTGAAAAAATGTTGAAAATTATATGGACTGAAGAAGTAGACAACAATTAATTTAAGTAATCTGCAAAGTTGCCTCTGAAGTAAAAACTTTGTAAACAAAAAACTTGTTGAGGAATCTTAAGAGTTAAAAATTAAATATTGGAATAATATAAAACAACGGTGACATCGTCTAGAGTGGCCTTATCGGTTAATTGATCATCAATTATGGTCAACACGGAATGATCATCATTCCATACTTTGCCGTATTAATTTTGTTATTTAAAAAATATTTATTTTAAATTATTTAAAACAAAATATTATATTGTCAAATTAACTAACGCAAGTAAATTTTGTCGCAGTAAAAAATAAACCGCCAATGATTCAGTTGGATATGTTGAAATAGTTGGTAGTTGATGTAATCAATTGTTTTTTATATTTATTAATTATTTAATCTTTTTAAATCTCGCAAAAATAAAGACAGTAGCATAGGATTAAAAGACTCGCTTGGAATATTATAAAATGTTTTATTTTGGATAAAAATTCGATTAAACGATTGAAATAAAAAAAAGGACAAAACTACAACAAAATTTATTCAAAAAGTGCATAAGATAGTAAAAACGGCCAGGCGGAAATAATTTTATTTCTTT
>JAEVLN010000047.1:187143-298676 GCA_018350325.1 Globodera rostochiensis
TTGATTGCAATTTTTAAAGCAATGCGGTGGTCATCGAAAGGGTAGAGTTCCAAAAAATCCTCAAGATCAAGTTGTAATTACTTTTAAAGAATTACAAAAAGGTATTAAACTTTAAATAATATTAATTTTAATTAATATGCCAATGAATTGTTGCTCAGAACTGGCTATTATAAAAAACACAGCTGGTAAAAAATCAAAACCCTAAATAAAAACAAAATAAAAAATATGATAAGCGCATTTAGAAAAATTTTCTTTTATATTAAAAGTAATCGTTTAGCAATTTTACATATAAAAAAACAACTAATATAGTATTAATGAGTCTAATATTTAGCTTGGAATATCGAAAATTAAATTAGTAATATACATGTATGATCAAAAAATGATTATTATTTCTTTCTTATTTCATAAATTATGTTATAATTTTTGTAAAAATGTAGATAAGATAATAAATAATTAAGTATTTTTTAAACTCATATTTTCAAATATCTTTTATTACGCAATAAGTATTGATGAACCTAAACAAAAATTAATTTTAAATAACATTTCTGAAAAACTTAATATTTTTTTGGAAAGCATTCTTGAAGAGAGGAATGCATCAGAATATTTATTAAATGTTGGAGCCAAGAAAAAAATATTCAAAAAAAGGATTAATAAAATAATTAAACTGACTTGCAAAGTAAACCTAATCTGGCAAAATAATTCACAAAAGCTAATAAATATAAAATTATATGTTATATTAAAAACATTATTTAACTCAAAAAATAAATGATACTAATTGAAGGCTACTTATATGTTATTTTTAACCCGGGGATTTTCTATTTTAAAATTTTTTCAAAAGGCAGTAAAGTTAAAAAAAAATTTTATGCATTGACAAATAATGCATTTTAACTTTACAAATAAGCTGAAATTATTTTTAAACTATACCAACTTTTAGAAGAAAGCCCGGCAAAAAATTAGCATATCTTAGAAAATTGATTTTTTGTGTAATTAACTTTGTTATTTAAACCCAGTAAAAACGTATTATTAAATTTAAATGGTGCTGAGATTAATAAATATTATTAATGGCATCCCTTTGCTAAATATACCGGTTATTGTTGCATTTAAATCAATTTTATTTCAGCTGAACGTTTTGCGCGCCATTGAACAAAAGCCTCGGCCAGATAGCAGAAAATTCACACTTTTAAAAATAATAAAATAAATTAGTGCAAGAACTTCGTGCGCGTCAGGTGTTCTTTTGCCCTGCGGATGATGAGGAGGTTGAAAGATCAAATTGAAAATATTTAATACGTTTTAAAAAATGTATATTTATCTTTTCGTCTTAAAATTTACTACAATTAACGATGCATACAAAATAAAAAGCAAACTCATTTGGAAGATAACAAAATGAGAACATTTATTTAACAAAAAAAAATATTTTAAAATAAATACTGTGAATATAAATAAGTTAAAGGATGAAAAAGTACCGCGACACAATACAGAGATGGAACATATAACAGTTCAAGTGTTTTTAAACTGAATAAATAAGACTAAAAATTAATTATAATTTCAAGGCAAAATGCACGTAAAACTCGAATAAAATTGTTTTTATTATTTAATTTTTATTTTAGTATTTATTTTTTTTCGAATGGTTTTTACAAATAAATTTGATTAGACGTAATCTGCCCGTTGTCGTAGCAATCGTAGCGTGGATGGCGTTCATTTACAAGGAAGTACGCAATGCACGAGAGGAAATGGATAACGATTTACCAAACTCAACTTAAAATTTAACTTTAAAAAAAAGTCATTTATTATTTAAATCCAACATCTTAAATTTATTAAAGAGCCCTTAAATAAGAGTGCTCATTGCCTTAAAATGGTATGCAAATCGGTTAAATGCTTAGTATTAATTAGATGAATGAGTAAAATATAAAAATGCCCTAAGGAAGAAAACGCTTATGTGTTTATGTAACCCATGAAAAAAAAAATTTCGTATTATTAAAAAACGAGGAACTTGGCACATTAACTCTTTTTAATTCATAAATAAAATGTTATGAAATAATTAAATATTAAATAAAAGTCAAATACAGTTTAATTGCCTTTTTAAATTTAAAAACAGAACAGACAAAAGAAAATTTTAGTTATATCGTTTTAAGTTTTTATCAAATAAGAAATAAAATTATTTGCTTGATCTAAACCTTACGCTCTGACATCGTTGTAATGAAGTTTTATAAAATGTTTTAATTAAATTCAAAAATTTAAAAATAAGACAAATAATATCTCGGTTTTTACTTTTAAAAGGTCAATTATTTTTGTAAAAAATAAGCTTACTACTTGATTAAATATTTGGCAATAAAAAATTGTTTTGTTTATTTTTTAGCATCTTTTGATTCAATAAAATTTACAAAAATCAAATTTCATTACCCATAATTAAACATTATGTTTTGTATTCTTTTTGCTTTAATGTTGTGGTTAACCATTTTGTGTTAATCACTTTAATAACCATAAAATGTATTTGCAAACGGTATGACGGCACAGATCAAACTTTTAAAAAAATGATAATTTAAGCTTTATAATAATAAGATCTTACGAATAAAAATTCAAAATTTAGTTCACAATCAAACACATGGTAAAAAAAGAAAATTAGTGAGTTACCGTAATCAAAAAGTAATAATAATTTTATCTGACTATACCGAATAAATAAATACATTGTATTGTATTTGACAAATAACATATAAATTTGCAGCATAATATATACATATAACTAAGACTGTCCTATAAAAAAGATATTAAAACCCAAAACAAATAATGTAAAAACATTTAAAAAAAGGTATTTAAATGATGAAATTGCAAATTTTAAAATCAGCATTGATTAGAGCCGTTCCGGGAAAATTTAATAATAATATTCAAATTCCCACTATTTTTTGGTCTTCTTCTTTATTTTTTAGTTAAATATTTATTATATTAATGTTATTTGGATATAATGTAAGGAATGTACTTACGTTAGTAAAATTAAAATTTTTGCTAAAATATTTGATTACCTAACTTACATTAAAAATCTTGTTAAAAATATTTTTTTGAATCGAGAATTAATTAAATATTATTGTTTATAAATTGACGCAATTAAAGTATATGAAGAAAAAAAAATACAATAAATAAAATACTAAAATAAAAAAACGAGAAAATAAAAGTGCTACATGCTGGAAGTTTTTATAAATGTGCAAAATTTAGATTAGTTTATTAACACAAAAATAAAATAAGAAACCATGAGAAGCGCCAGAGCTTGAATTTGAGGACCCAAATGAAGTGTAGGTCCTTTAACCTATTCCCACTTCAAGTGTCTTAAAAGTGTATATTGTTTTTTCTCCTCATCTTACCTCATACATTTATAGCCTTTGGGAGGTTCACCAATGGATGCCGGAGAGACGGCCTGCATCCCGCCGATTGCAGGAGCTGATGGCTAGGCTTCGCCTGTATCACTTGTGAAGTTAATGCTAACCGCTATATATTTTTTGCATTGATTTATTAACACCGGCTTTTATATGTTGAATAATGTTGTTTGAAGAGGTACACGTTGTTATTTTGCGCTAAGTAAACATTTCCCGAAATATGATAGACACCAGAATAGTAACCGAATAAAGTAACTAAATAATATTCAGAAAGATTTAATTTGCAAATTATCATTAAAAAAAATTAAACTCCGGAACCCAAAGAAGGCAAGCTGGTTTGATAGCTGGTGAAGTTTCACCCAGAGATGAACAAATCAAAATATAATGGGCAAAAACCCACTATTTATTAAAGTTTACTAATTATATTTATCTAAATGATGGATGAACGAACGTCGAAAAGGTTAAATGTATGAAAGAAAAATTCCAAAAATTAAAATTAAGAAAATAAAATAAAATAATAATTAACAAATCTGGATGCGAAAAAAGATCTGTAAATTGAAAACCTGCAAACTCCTCAATTTTAAATCCAATCTTTTCATTAAATAATATTTGCATTGAAAATAATTACAAAAATTTACCAATTAAAGTACAAACGTGGAAAGGAAGAAGTCCCTCTTTCGAACCAACTTGTCTAAAATTTACGAGTTTGTTGTGATTGATTATTGGTAATCAAAACGATTATTTTTTTTATTAAAATGATGTTTTATGTAAGCCTTTTTTTAAATCATGTTAATAATAAAAAATTTATTTTTTGTTTCTTTTGCTTATTTATAACTGTGATTATTTTTAACAACTTTTATTTTTAACATTTGATTATTTGATAATCTTGAATTGAGATTATACAATCTTGAAGTTGGTTGGATTTTGGTTGTTGGTTGTGTGGCTCGTGAATTACTTCTCGTGCTCTTTTCACAAAATAAAATTTATTTTTTGTGGGTCAAATGGTATAGTTTAATTTTTGTTTTCGTCGTTTTTAAACCTTTTTTTGTGTTTCAGACCGTTGAGCTTACATCTAGATTTCCTTAACAATTTGATTTATTTCTTTTTTTCTTTATTTTGATTAATCATTTTGTAAATTTTATATCTTTTTTATACGACATTTATTTGCTCAATTTTTATTATTTCGTCCGTTCGTTTTGTACTTTTATAACAAATTTTATATAATATTAAACGCTTATTCATCTTTTTGGCCCACCTGTTGCTTTTGTTTTGCGTAACTGAATATTAAATGAGCCTTATGAAAAGCATAATTCTTAAATTTGCTACGGCTTTGTTTGTTTTTATTGTTTATTCCGTTTAATATTGTGATTGGGTGATTCCGTAGCCTGAATTTTGGGTTGGAACTTTTAATATGTATGTTTTGCGGTCTGTAGTTTCCAACACAAAATTTTAGTCAGTATTCGGTATTGGTAATTCGGTTTCATGATCGATGAAACTCTTGTGCTTTGCATTTATCATACACCAACCTCTTAGTTTTCTCATACTTCATTCAGTGTTGTATTAATATTTGTTTTTTACTTTAATCGATGATTATTTTTCTACCTTTTATCGTTTCTTTTTTCTTCTTTTCGTTTTTTTTATTAATCACTGATGTTTTAGCTTGGTACCTTAATATTAATTATTTTAGCGAATTATTTATTAAGTAGGTTCACAATTTAGGCAATTAAGTTACTAGGGAACATCTATGGGTTGTCTTGGTTCCCTCCACGAATTAAACCATGTGCCTACACGGTGCAGCACGAAGCCGATCTAACAGTTGCTAATGATTTTAATGTATTTTAAATCTAATTGCATATGAGACTATGTTGATGTGTTTGATTGTTTCATGGTCTAGCGTTCAAAGTTTAATTTTAAATGTTTGGATAAGAGAAAGTGAATCAATTTTGGTGTGTAATTATAACATTTATGAAATTATAAATATATGTAAGATTTAAATAGTAGATAATTAAAGTTAGAATTTCTTTAAAATATGGGCGAGAGAGAAGACATTTGTAAATCCAATAAATGCTGTATGTATTCTTTATTAGATTTTTTTACAATTTTAAATTTAGTGAGCAATTAAGGTTTTTGTTTTGTAAAAAAAATCTAATATGTTAGATTTTATATTTTGCGCAACATTTGAATTAAATAAAATTATATGCTTATACTTGTTTGTTCACCCCAAAGAGTCCCTCTTATTTTGTTTCAATTAAGCCTTATTTTCAAATTCTTTTTCATTTATGATAAATAACCGATCTCATGTTGCCTGTATCGTGTAAGTATTGAATGTTTAGCAAAGATTTTATCCGAGCACATTCCAACCCTAATGTTTGAAACAAGACGAATTATCTTAAAATTGGCCATCTTAAAACAAATTTAAGATCTGTTTGCCGCAATCCACAGCGTTTTCATCGTATTTAAGCTGATCTAAGCCTATCTACTGGAAAGCGCAAATTAAAACATACAGTATAAAAGTTGCATTTATTTCTATATAGTTAACGATTAAATAAACAACCAGCCTTTGAAAAATTATTGTAAAAACAACGCACCGAACGCAAATATTTTAAATAAAATTAACACCCGTTTCCGAATGGTAAAGGAAGGTGTTACTAGTGCCGAGTTTTATGTTCCTGTTCTAAATGCGTTCAATCTGATTTTATTTATCATATTTAAATAAACAAAAAACTCTCGGAAAAAAAGAAAATAATTGTCCAATAATCAAAATTCTAACTCCAAAATATAAATGTTGATCATTCATGTTAATTTAATGCCATCAACGATAATATTATTAAAATGCATTAATAATTTTCCAAAAAATAAAATAAAAGTTGCAACGACGACAATGCCGGGCACCAACGTGTATCAAAGAATTGTCCTTTTGGTTAACAAATTAAATTTATTTTAAATACATTGAAAAAATATATTAAATGGAACAAATTGGCTCTGTTTCGAAAATGGAATGCCGCGATTTCTTAATTTATGTCAGCAATTGAACCTTACACCCCGCCTCATGCACTCTGCGTTTATGTTGTATTAAATACGATTTATTAAAAATTAGTCTAGATAACATTTCATAAAATAAACCTAACATATGCGGATATTATGTGACTTGAGATTTTGAATTGTACAAAATTATGTCTATAAATATGAATCCATTTTACATACGAAAATAAAAAGACATATATATGCATTACGCAGACAACATGCACTAAATCACGTAATGGGATCGTAGACAATTTCTTCATTGAATTTTTGTTTATTTGTTTGCCTTTTTCTGAAATTGATTTTAATTATATTCCTATGCTGAGTAGTGGACTTCATATTTTGTAGATTTGTTATTAAGTAATTTGATTTTTTGAAGTTCACTTTGATTACTTAATTCTGACGTTGTTCATAAAAAATATTGTTTTGCAAAAATGTTAACTTGTCGAGTTACCATCGAGTTCTTAAAGTTGATTTTATTAAAAAATTTGATGATTTAAATAGGAAATTTGATTAATTTGATTTTAGCTTTTTCCTTTCTTTACCAATTAGCACTATGTTTTTTATATTTCTTTCCAATTTGTATATGCTTTTAAATTAATAAATTGGGATTTTAACATTTGGGATTAAATAAGTACTGGTAACGCCCTGCTACAAACAATTTGGACTCTGTGGTGCTTCGGTTTTTCTCTTGTTCTGTTCTTTTCCTTTGTAGCAACCGCTTTGCTACCTAGCTCTCAACCAACTGTTGATGTCTCGCATGCGTTTTTTAATGAGGTTTTGGACTTTTTTAAACTAATATTAGCTATATTTTTTGAATCATATTTTTCGTGATTAAATTTTTATTATAATTTTTCTTTAACTATTTATGAATTTATAATTTTAATTCTGTGTTTCATTGTGGATTTAAGCTTTGTAAAATGTGATTTCAAAAAATTTGCTTAATGTCACGCATGCCCGCCTTTTTTAATGAGTATTCGTTTTTTAACTGATATTAAATAATTGCAGGTTATTGATATGTTTTTGATTTTAAAATATATCGTATTTATGTTTTTAGTAATTAATATGCTTTTATTTGGTATTGTTTTTATTGCTATTATAGTGTATTTAAATAATTTTCTAATAAGTCTTTTAACGGCGTGCAAGCTCGTTGTTGCGAAGCACTTATAATTTAGCCACCAACAACATTTGCATCAAATAGGAGAAACATTTTTATTTATTGGTTTTATTTTGGATTTTTGTTTGTATTATTTGGCGCATTTTATTGATTTTAGGCAAGCGTAGTCTTCTTCTGGCGTGTGTTTGGTCGAAAGACCAACAAAAACATTTTTAATTATTTTAAATATTTTATTTATGGATTGAATTCATTTTATCTTAATTTTTACATTTTTATTGTACCCCGAACGATTCGATAATGATAATTTTTGCTTCATTTTTATTATATTTTATTTTTGTCAAATTTTACTAGTCGTCGTTTAAAATTTTCGTTTTTTTTTTGTTTTTTACGGATACAAAACGTCCAAAAATACGCCGTTTACAATTCTGAATGAAAATTTTCACGTGTGTAAATCTTTAGATTTACAAGGGCAAAGAAAAATTGTATGCATTTTTATAATGTAGAATATATTATTTATAAACAGAGTTGCCGAAGACTTGGAGTGGTTGATATCCAAGTCAAGTTAGTATATTTCATCACAAATACAGCAAAAGAAGAAACTTTTGTAGAATGCTTCTGCCACCATGATTTCTAAATTTATGACGGCTAATTTTGGGTAGAGGGAATATTTTTCTTTTATTAATAAAATTGTTTGAATATTCTTCGTTAATCCATCTATGCAATTCCCACCAGTTACTCGTGTTTTCCGTATTCATATTTAATATTTTTATTATAATAACTTTTGTTGATCCTACTTTTAGTGAAATTTGTTTGGATTTCACTTGTAATACAGTAAATTTTATTTTTTTTCTATTTGCTCTAATAGACACTATTATTTGAAAATTTATTTTGTCGGTGCATCTGTTTTTTTAAATTAAAATTGTTGTCAGTTATGAATTTAAGTCGTTTAACTTGTCGAACATCTGCGCATGGTTCATTCTTATTGATTTTATCATGTATTTTAAATTTTGAGAATTATCTTTAGAGATATTCAATTTTAAATCCTTTTTGAATAAACCTTTGTGTTTTTAATAACTTTTAATTTAACGGATAAAAAAAATAAAAAATGAGACGACAAGACAATTGGCCAAAAATTAATTACAGATTAGTCAAATACAGGGCTAAGAATAGCTAATCAATTCATTTATTTACTTAAAAATGGTTTAATTAGATCAAAATTCTTCCAAACTCTTTTATATTGGTCTTGGTTTTTCGCCAAGTTTTTTTCTTTTTATCGTACATCAGTCCCGGGGTTTATGCCCGAGATTAAATTGATTGGCAGCAATTTGCGCCGCAGACCGAAATTCGATTTTAGCACCAAATTGGGAAACGAGGTGACTGCGTGCGGTTGTATTACCTTTTGTAAAGATATTTTGTTTTTTACTAAATTAAATTAATATTTCATCAAATTTGTTAAAATCTTTACATGATTGTTGCCTTTAAAAAACAAGCATCTCTAATTAAGGTAATTTTTTAATATAAATGGTTTTGTTTATAGTATAATTTTATTCAATTTAATTTTATTAATTTCAAATTGATTGCGGGGACAGTAGGAGTACTGATTCTTTGAGCTCACTTTTTTTGTTTTTGTAACGAGTTCACCGTTTAATGGTTCTGGTTGATGGTGTTGTAGGGAAGATGGGCCGATCCCCTTATTAAGTTTTATTTAATGTATTTTATTGTTATATATTTGGTTTAACCCGTTAAAGTTGCAACAATTGAGCATTTTCAAGCCTTACTCCAGATATTTCGCACAAAACAGAACGAGTACGCCGCAAACCTAAGTTTATGATTTGTAAGATGGGGGCATTACTATTAGTGTTGTGATTTATTTAGCATGTTTTCATTTATTGGGCTGCTGACACTCATTTTTGAATTTTTTTTTTTGAAAAGAATTACATATTTAAAATTTTGCTCTTCTCTTTACATCGATTTCTTAATGTTACCTTTCGCACAACTTGGGTGTTCGCCCTCAAAAGTGCGATGGCATCCTCAAGAGCCCTTTTAATCCACCGTTTTTGCATCAATTATTTGGCCAGCTTATATTGTTAAAATTGTAATTATATATTTCTTTTAATTTTACATTATTGTTAAAACATTTTTATCACATAGATCGTTAGTTTTAGAAATAAATTTTTCGAAAATTATTACAATGCTTATTATTAATCGTTAACTTACGAATAAACGAGTGTTTATATATACTTAAATTTTATTGGTTATCCTTTATTTGATTATTGTTAGAATCAATGGAATTGCCCTTGAGATGCAATTTATTGAAAAAATATTTAATCTTTAATTCTTTATTATGTTGGGCATTTCGTTACTGATATTTATAATATTACTTTAAAATTTTCAGTTTGGTAGAAACCAAGAAATATTGATAAATTTTAAATCATCTTTTAATTTATAATTTAAAAATCAATTTCTTGCTGGTAAAGCTATTACATGTAACTGCTTAAAATTTAAACACCTAAATCCACTCTTTATTTACAAAAAAATATAATTTTAAATAATAATATTTTTAATTATTTTGCACCCAATGTTAATTTTTAATTCTTAACATAATTTCTTTAATTTTTCGTTAAATCTTAATATTTTTATCAATAAACACAATAAAATTTTCAGTTCCAAAGCTGGGAAATCACGCCGAAGCGCATATGTTCATATAATAGGTTGAATTTACATTAACAATAATGGATGTATTAATAATCTTCATTTATGGTTTTATTATTATAAAAAAACGAGACGGTACGGAATATGGTCAAAATTTGTGTATTTTATAGTGTTGGTCGTGCAAAAAACATCTAAATCAATTAACATACAACATTTCAAACCACAGGACTCTGAAGCAACAAATTTTATTTAAAGTGACGTAAAAATCACTTCTTTTATAAATGTTAAATTGTCGTAAAATTCATTGTTAAACCAATACATGCTTAAAATTTCTTGAATTTTAATATTATACAATTCTTTAGAATTATTTTTTAGTTTAATAAAATTTTAACTTTTATCCTTATTTATTATAAATTAATTTGATTAGTAAAAAATGGTTTAAAATTTTAACTAATTTTTAGACGAGTGCGACTTTTAATTAATCTTTTATTGTTATGAAATATACATATTTACTTTTATTTTAATTAGCATGGGAATTTTGTATTAAGCTAATGACGTTTTATTTTTTCCCCAAATGGCTCCGTAATAATTCTGATTAATAATTATTGTTTTTGACTATAAACTCAAATTTTTATTACTCAAACATTTCTTTTGGCATAATCTTTGTATATGTATTACAAATATCATTGAAGTCCAGAATCTGGCGATATTTTTGCGATCAATTTGGGCAGCTTGACTATTTTGAAGTATTAATTAGTTATTTTATTTATTATTATATTTATTCCTATTTTTGCATTGCCTGAGCAAATTATTTTTAAAATTTATATAGTTATCACGCCTGTAAATTAAATTCAATGGTTTGTGGCTAAAAGTTATTAAAAAATAGCCGTTTGATTAAATTGTTTTAAGAAAAATTATGTTATTTAAACATTAAACATAAACTTTGTAATAAAAATAATTACATTTTAAAAAATTGTTGTAAGTGTTATAAAAACCTTTAGAAGATTAAAACACTCGTGCAAAAAACTTCTAGGTTCGAGAATTGGGCAGAAACAGAGCTCGAGGCTTAACATTGCAAATTTTTTACGACGCAACTTTATCTTTTGTGCTTTATTCAATTATTTTAAAATTTTTTCGCTATAATTTTGATGACAGTTTGATAAAAAATTTTAATTTATGATTATAATTTGGCTTCCCTAGCAATTAATTTAAGCTTCAGCCAATAAGCACATATTTTTATTACAAATATTAATCCTGCAAAGACACCCATTATTCAGAAAGTTTTGCAAAAAATCTTTAGGCTTCAGTTATTAACTGCAACATATTTTTTATTATTATAGTCTATTATTTTCAAATGTAAAATTTATTTTTTGGGTTAGTTTTTGGCTATTTGTTTTGCAATTCTTGAGTCTTTATTTTTGGCATTAAAAAACTTATTTAATTTTTGGAGCGATCAACTGAGATTGCCACGAATAACCAGCTTAAAATTCATTATCCTTCCGCAATTTTGCTTAATCGAATCAATATCGGAACTTATCCGCACATCGTGCATGTACACCGATATAAATTATTGCAGTTTACGTATCGCTCAACTCTATATAATTTTATTTTTGTATTGTTTTCTTGTGATATTATGAATCTAATTTAATATTAACGATCCAAAATTATGCTGAGTGGTTTAATCTACTACCCTTATTTTTTATAATAGTAAATTTGGGATAGACTTATTAGTACAATTTTTTTTAAATATTGCATCGTATACAAGTAGCTTGTAATTCTTTTTATCTTTTTGATTAAAAGGCAAGATGAGTATTTTCGGCATTATGTATATAGCATTCAGTGAATTCGTCCAACCACAAAAATAAAATGAAAATTTGTGAATTGTCAGCTAAATTTTTTTTTAAAAACTGAAAATTAAAAAGTTTAAGAATTGTTTACACCGCCGTAGATGTTGGGAGAAAGTAGGAAAAAATCATTTACACAGTCAGGGACCTGAAGCTCTACAGGCCAGTTCAACTCATAAGAGTCACCAACACCACTCCCAAGCTGGATTTATTACACAAAAAACCTCGATCTTTAGGGGTGCTTTTCGTGTTTTTTTCGTGGAAAATAGTCTTTTACGAAACAAAAGGAAAAAGTAAAATTTCATTTACGAAACGAAACAATATTTTTCTGTAAAACGAAATACAAAACGAACAAATAAAAAAATATATGAAACGAAACACCCAAAAAGTCACGAAAAACTCAAACGATATGAAACAGTTTCGTCCAGCTCTGATACAAATGCATTTCATAATTGTTGTAATTATATTCAATTCAAATACTTTTAAATATTGTTTAGAATAATCAAATGCTTTCATATCATTGCTTGCTTATATGGATTGCAGTGTATAAAACATTTTTGTGTATTTGTTTATTTCTCATCTTTGCCTTTGAATCTGTTTTAATTCATTTGCATATTCATTCTTATAAAATTTGGTCATTTTAATATAATCAATGGTTCTTAATTATGCTTTTTTAATATCAGCCAATGTTCTCTAAAAAATTATTTGAAAATTATGGGTACTTTTAAACTTATTTATTAAATTCTTTTCTTAGTTTTTTTAATCATACGCATAAATGTTTTTTATTTTTAATTGTTTATTTTATATGATTTGCTGTGTTAAGTTTTGTTCACTTTAACCTGTATTCCTTGCTGGGTCTGCAGTGCGCCGGTCCATAGTAGGATCGGTGGGACGCACATGCTTAATTTTATGTAAAATTTTACTTTAAAATTTTATTGCGCTAAACTTTTTCTTTGCACCAATCAAAAGTAGTTTTAATTAAAAGCGCCAAATTTTCTCATAATTTATCAAGTATTTTAAATATATTTATCTACTCTTTGACAATAACATTAAAATACATTTATATGATCGTTGTCGTTGAATTCAATAAGAATTTATTCAAGATAAATTTTAGCAAGAGTATTTAGAATGAATATAAAATTCTTTATGTTTGCCTAAACAATTTTATTTAATACTTGTTGGGTTTTTTACTCAATTTTATAAATTTTTGTAGATTGAACCAATTATAATTTATTTTTTAGAAGTTTAAAAATAATTTAACGATCCTCTTCCAGATCCTATACATTTTTAATTTCAATGGGCTCAAATGTCGTTTTCTTTATAAAACCCCTTTAATATGATATAAACTTTAATACTGAAATTGAAAATTTTTTTTTAAATAATGTATTTTTTAAAATAATTTAGTTATACTACATGAAGAATATTCATGTAATATTTGTTAGCTGATTTTTGGATAATAATTTTTGAATTAGTTTTAATCACATTGTGAAGTTTTTGACAATGAACTTTTACATTAATTTTAAAAACAAATTTGGTCTCTTCCATCATTTCTCCATATGTAGTTGTTTTAAACCGTAATCGTTATTTAAGAGATTGCTATGTTTTATTTTTGGTTAAGAGTAGTTTTTAAGCAAAATTTTAAAACTATTTTATTTCTTTGCTAGTCACAATAATGTTACTCTATAAAATAATTCAAAAACGCAGAAAAATGTATTTAAAGTTTTCTAAGAATCATAAAAGACTTAGAATTTTAACAATTTTAGTTTTAAAGATCAATTTGTAACAGCTGTATTCAGTGTATGAATTTGAATTTTAAAAAGCTTTCATTAATGAATTTCAAATAGCTGCCAAGATGGAAGTACATTCCTTTCCTGATTGGGCATGACAAATGAATTTTTTGGCATGCGGTTTTTGTGTTGTTTTGTTAAAAAATTCTAGAATTATGATAATTATTTATAATGAAGAACGCAGGCAGTTTCATAATTTCTTTCATTTGGAAGGGGTTTATTTATTTTAAATAATAAAATTAATTTGTACTAAGTAAGCTTATATAATTTAATTAAGTTTTAATTTTATAATATAAATAATTAATAGCTAACTTGGTAAGGACTTATTCACAAATATTTAGATAATAATTTTTATTTTCATTTGCGTTTTAAACTTTTTTTCGTACATTTATATTAAATAAAACTACTCAGAACTTATCAAATTCTGCGCAATGTTTTGAAAATTTTCTGCAAACGTTTGAAATTGTAATTTGTTTCTATTTTGTCTATATATTGGAGAACTTTGATTTTAATTATATTTAAATAAATATATTCGAATACGCAATGAGTATTCATTTTAATTTAATAATTATCGTAAACATCGTTTACATTTTGGGATGCATTGCCTATTTTTTGTATTGTTTCTATTTAAAAATCAAACGTATTTTTAATTTGTGGTAGCTGTGACGTGCATGAACTAAACTGAAACAAGTGTTGATATTAAGATCTGATGTTTAGCTTTTTGATTTAAACATTAATGGCCTTATGAAAAAATTATATTTTTAAAGTTTTATTCAACATTTAAAAAACAATTTATTTTAACATTTTAAAAATAATCATTTTATACACAGGGCACATTAAATTTTTACAAATATTTTTTTTAACTTTTTTCATTATAGTCGTATTGAAGTAAACACGATCAAGCTGATAAATGTAATTGGGCGCCTTGTTGAACGGAACAATAATTTTATAATGACATAATTAATTTAAAATATTATGATCAAAATCAAACATTATTAAAATTACATAGCTGCGCTTTTTTACAAAGAATTAGATAGGCCGGCTTTAGCAATTAAGGCCTGACTTTACATTTATATAATAATAAATAAGACTCTTCGACAGAACCAAACTTCAGATATATTATGTATCAATTGCAAAATTCTTAGCATTTACTTTTTCTTCAATAATCTTTATCAGGCGTGCTGTAATTTTTAAATTAATTAAAACTTATTATTTTACTTCTTGCGTTATAAGTAATTTTTTTGAAATTCTAATGGCCTTTCGCTGTGAACTTTCTTTGTATCTATTATCTTTAAAGTTTCCAATCTTTACAATTATTTTCTTTCATTCTATGATTAGTCAAAGAAAACTAAAGAAGCAATCCATTTATTTGTCATTTAGTCATTTTAAGTTCAGATTGGGTTTTTGACTTTTGTGGATTATATTTATTTAATATATGGCACAAAGAACGCATTTTAAAACTCCGAATAATATATTTTTTGTCCTTATTTATATTATCCTTCATTCATGACTTTGCTAATAATTTACATCTTTGGCAATCCGATTCAACTTTTTTCCTATTTTGTTTTCATTTTAGCATTAAAATAATTGTGTTTAGTTTTATATTGAAAAATTAAACAACAAGAATAAAATTATGGTATTTATTTTAAATCCAATTTTTAAGTTCAATTGATTATTTTGAATGACACTATTTTAAAAATAACGGTGTTGTTAAAATCACAAGATGCATGCAGAGATTTTGGTTTTACTTTTTTTAAATTTTTCTATAATTACACTTTAGTTTTATGCTTTGATTAAGTTTCAATTATTTCATTTGAATGGATCCTGGTTCACTCTGATGCCGTATTTTTTTATTTAAAAATTCAGTCTCGCTTTTTTTAATTTTTTTATTTTATTCAAATAATAAATTTGTTTGCATTAAAGCAGATTTTATTATTTTTACAATTTGTTATCATTCACACAAAATTAATACGCTTTTTTTATATAGTGTACCTAATGATTCTGCCCATTTTGATGTTTTTAAATGATTTATTATAATCTAAATATTTTTTCATAGCAATAGTATTTATTTTATTAATTTTGATGAAAGTTTTGAAACAATTTTGATTTATTCTAAATTGTTTGTCAAATTTTTTGCCTCTTCGACCTTAAACGAGTGTTATTTGACAATTTTTTGTTAATTATAAATATTTTATTACGTTTAAAATCTTTATCTTTGGAATAATTTTAAATTCCAAAAATAAATTAGACTTTAATAATGAAAAAATGAAAAATTAGAACATAAATAATTCTAGTCGAATGTTCATTAATTATTTTTTGATTATAAATTAAAATAAAAGAAAAAATAAGAAACATAAAAACTTTGATAAACTTAATCAAAAATAACAATAAATAATTTAGCCAAATAATTTTGAACAAAACCAAAAATTTACTGGGTTTTGTATTTAGTTTTGGTTTGTTTACTAAAAATAATATATTTTATTTTTTTGTGCAAATCGTGCGCATTAAATAATTAAAAAGTGGATTAACTAATTTAAATGCATCACGAAAACACCAATATTTTAATTATTAACAAGAATATTGCATCATTTAAAGTTCACCGATTTACGCCATACATGATTAAATTAAAACTAAATTTTAATAAATTTCTCGTGTATATTAAAATGCTTATCATTACATTAATTCGTTCATAAAATATTACAAATATTTAAAAAAAACCACAATGAGATGAAGAGCGATTATCATTTAAATCAAATTATATCATCTATATCAGGTCTTTATAAATAAACAAAAAAATATGAGTTAAAAAAGATTAATCGGAAATTAATAAACAACTTAACAAAAAATACAGTTTAAAAACGGTAATACTTTATTTTATATATCAAAACATGATAAATTGTCAGTCAAAAAATAGTAATAAAAACTAATAAATAAATAATGAAAACTAAAGACCGAAAGCTGTTTTAAACGTCAACAAAAAAATATTATAAAATATGACACGCAAACAACGAATGGCGCCAAAACGCAAGAGCGTGAGATGTGGTTAAAAGAATCTTAGATTTAAATTTAGTAAAAATAACACAAACGTATATTGTGAGAGTTAGGGCGAAATATTAAAAATATATAACATAACTGTTTTTATTTTTCTAATATTATGAAGAAAATATGTCTTTCTTAAATTATTCAATATTTTAAATGTTAATTAAATGTAGCATGTTGCTTAGTAAATTTTTTTCCCAGTTTTTGCTTATCATCATTATTTTTTCGAGTTTTGATTGCCCCGATAAATATTTAATGAAACTATTTTTTGTTTTTATCATGCCAACAGAAATCTGACAAACCAAAATTTGTATCAGGCCTACTGGTTGTCAGCAAAGATTTATTATTTCGTATCCTTGTTTTATTCTTCAACTTTATGTAAAAATAAATAATTTAATTTTTTATTTTGTTATTTTTAGGTCAATAAATTTTCCTTTGTAAAAAACTTATTTATTTATTTAACGCAACACATTATTTTTGTTTTCTTTTTAGAATATTTTTCTTTTATCATGTATGAATTCATAAACAGTTTCTAAAGCGTTGTTTTAGTTTAATATAAAATACTCTTGACTTTCGGTTTTGTCGAAGTCTTCCTCTCTGAAGCTCGGGTTTTGTTTATTCCTTCCAGTTACAATTAAATATTTTTATGTTTAAAAGTTCTGAGTCTTATTTTAAACAAAAAAGATTTTAAAATTTATTTCAGTAAAATCAAAAAATTATATATCAAAAAAAACAACAAATATTGCCTTCATCCCGTATCTTGAATATAAACAAATTTAAAGTTGACATATTCAAAAGTATTTATGGATGTCTGTGGTTTTAAATTTTATTTTATTTTTTTATTACTTATTTTGGAATTTATAATTGGTCTCTGGCTAGTAGCATAGTAATAGTCATTGTTGTATTTGTTGTGCATTTTATTTTTGATATACTCGATTTCATTAGTTTCGCTCGAAAATCAATTCGTATAACCTTTGTATTTTTTTACACATATATCATGGATAATTTGTTTTATGATTTAAAATAAACTTTTCGGGCTTTTCAGTATATAAAACTTCCCTGATATTTTTCTTTATGCTAGACGAAGTTAAACAGCTGATTGCCAACGCCAAAGCGAAGGTGTCTTTACCTTTGGAGAAGAGTACAGTAGAAAAGTCAAGAATTTTGTTAAAATAATGATTGAAACCTGAAATAATAAATTAAAAATTTTATAGTAAAGAATAAACTGGTATATCATTCAGATTAATGAAACAGGGTACTAATTTACTCGTTTCATTAAATAAAAGCTTAAGACGCGGTTTAAAATCAATTATGATAAAATAGCAAATGATGTATGGTTTGTTACAATAAAGGTTTGCTATAACAATGAATTCAAAAAATAAAGCAAAATTAAATAATACCTAAAGACTCAAAGCAATCAAACATATCAGATTTATACGAAATATTCAATGAACAAAAAGAAACTATTTTCGTATCAAGATGTTTAATGGAAGGGATTTGCAATAAACGATGCAGGGTCACATGTTTGAGTCATGGCTGCAATAAATCTGTTTGTTGCATCAATACAATGATTTATTTAAAATCCTTTTAGAATTATTCAGAAAAAATAGCGCACAAATTATTCATGAAAATCAAAATTAGAGACGCATCATAGGGTTGATAAATAATAATTAAAATTGTAACTAATCACATATATTTAATCTACATAAAACACAAATTTGTATAAAATAACAAATTGATCATTTGCTTAACAAGAAATTTTTAAAAAACGCGTTTGCATCAAAATAAAAGAATAAACAATAAAAAAAATTCTAAACTTATTTTAGAACAAAAAAAATTTGTATACAAATTACTTTTTTAAATGTAAAAATATCAAAATAATAATGAAGTTTCCAATTTAAAAAGAAACTTCAAGATCACGCGTTTGATTCATTTAGATATTATGAATGCAAAAAAACGATGTAACAAATAAAGCAATTGAGCGCTAAACAATTAAATTTTACAAAAATAAAAGCGTAATAAAAGGCCTTTCTGTAATATTTACTCAATTTAGGCAACCGAAGCATGAAAAGTAATATATCAATATTTAAAAATTGTTTATAAAATAAATTCAGAATAAATTTATATAAACTGTTTTTAACAGTATTTAAAAAAAAAAAAATTATCCACATTAATTTTAAAGAGCCCAGTACATAATTAACAAGCATAGTCCATACGGGAACGTCACAGGGACAGTTCATGCGACTTTACGCAAGATTATTATTCAAGGCTAATAAAGTGTGCAAAAATACAATAATTCAAAATCATAAGCTGTTTTGCAAAACAATTTGATTTAGCAAATTAAATAATATAAATAAAAAAAAATAGAGAAAGAGTAAAATACAATAAGAATTATAAAACTCAAAACTACTTAATGCGAATCATTGATAATTGAACAGTATTTAAGAGTATTCTTAAACAAAGTAACAAAAAAAAAGCAAACAGTAAAAACAAATTATAAAGGAAATGCTCTGTTAAGCAAAATAAAATATTAGAACGACAATTACCAAAGTATTGATTGCTTATCCTTATTAAAAATAAAAATTTCATAATCCATTAACATAAATAATATAAATCGTCACAAATTTGAGTTTCTTAACTACCCTGAGAAAATATTTCTAATTTTCAATTGTGATACATTTTAAGTATATCTTTGATTTTTTTCACACAGAAAAATGTATTTACTAAGATTGTTTTATTGTAAATTAAGCGTATTAATAAAAACATTTAATTTTTAATAAAAGATTAATTTTATATTCCATTTACATGCTTTCGACGAGTCGTTTTTTGCGTCGATATTTCTGGGCTGTGCCGGCTGATGTTTTCTTTATATGATTTTATATTAACCGTTTTTTTTCGAAAATCGATTTGAGTTTCTTTCGACCACTCATGGATTAACATTTAATTATCCAAAAATAAAAATTCAATTGGAACGACCGATACTTTTAATGAAAATTGCTTTTGTGGATTCTCCAATATTTGCTTAAAATGCTGGACGGAATCGAGAAAAAGGTGGTACTATAATTTGTTGCATTTGTTGTTGCTGTTGTTGAAAATATATTTTGAAAATTTTAGTATAATTTTTATTTTTAATTTTTAATATATTTTATACACATTCCAAAGGCGACGGACGATTTGTGCAATTCGCGACAAAGCTTAGTGTGCGAATAATAATGCTGCTGGAGTATTGTACAATTGTCATTTTTATCGGGTGACAGAAAATAGTAAATCCCCTCAATTCCATCGAAAAATTCGGGGGAAATTTTGAAAAACGAAGAGAAAATTGGAAAATATTCCAAAAAAAAAAGATGAGGCTAATTTAAACAAAAATAAATTCCAATATAATAATTCTGCAAAATAAATCTTTGGCAAATTTGTGGGGGAAAAAATATTATTGGAGAATAAAATTGAGAAAATTAATCCTCCAATAACAGCGATGATTCGCCCAGCGCCTTAATAATTGTTTTAAGTTTGTGTCAGTTTTTTCGATTCTTGTTAACTATTTATTTATGATTTCATTATTCTAAATTTGTTATTACGTAATTCATAGCTGATTCAACAAAAATTATACTAGAATTTTATTTCTTTGTTATAAATTAAATCACTTTTACTATGAAATTTGATTTCCATTTTATTGCCGTTGTTAAGTAAATCCGATGACTTTAATTGATTCATTATAATTTTTAATGTTTAATACAGTAGTTTAATTTGTCATCGTTTGCCCACAGATTTTTAGTGAAGTCATCGCTAAACATCAATAATTCAAGTTTATTTAACAATTTAAAAGAACGCAATATAAAGTATTTCTTAAGTTTCATATTTATATTTTTCTTTTATTATATTTATATTAAAGTATACTACGACCATAAGGCTAGGCATAACTTCTTTCGGTTGAACACACCATAGCGTAGGTTTCGTAGCTGGCAGAGTTTAACCTCACAATGAAAAAACTGCGGGGTTGCTAAAATTAAATGGATCAGTTTTAATAGGGTTTTTTTTGCTTTACTTTGTACTCTTTTTGTAAAAAAATTAATTGTATTTACCACATGATAAGGAAAATAATTTGTGCCGCTCACTTTTAACAAACATTTAATAGTTTATATTAATTTTTTTTATTTATGTTTAAATTTTATTAACTTTAATTTTTAATTTTGTTGAGGTTTTACTCATTTTTATATTGTAAATCGACGTTAATTGACGTGCTGGGTTTTTAAACCCTATTTGTTAAAATGCTAAACGGGTTTTTAAATTGATATTAGTGTGCAGTAGAATAACTATTATTTCGTTTACATTATAAAGTATTTAAATTTCGATGTTATTCTATCTTAAAAATCCAATGTTTAGTTGTTTATTTAAAATAGTTAAAAAACTTAATAAATATTTTAATGGAGAAAGCAAGGCAGCATGACTTCGCCTCGAATCTTCTAAAGAGATGCAGTACGGAAAGCAAAGACTGCTTGCTGTGTGTCATAAATGAAAATAAGATTTGCCAGGCTCTATTTAATTCTATTTTAAAATGTTTATTGTCTTGCTTTAAAAGCGTCTTTAATGGTGAAGCATATAACAACCAAAACGCTTGTTGTAAATAAAAAAAATAAATATTTGTTAATCAATTAAAAGAAAACAGCACAAACGTCATTTAAAAATAATATGCATTTGATATATTGTATTATTATTTTTTGATTAATTTTTAAATTTAATGAAGCGTATTTTATTTCGGTAGAATATTATGGCACTGTTTGGTTATTTCAATACGGCTATAATAAAAAAAGCAATGAGAATGTGAAAAAATATTTGTGAAAGGCAGAAAAGGAATAGTTGATTCTAAAAAATTACGAAGCTTTATAAAAATTACTGTAAAATAAGAACATTTGAATTTAATTTGTAAAAATAAATAAAACAAAATTTTGATTAAATTAAAAATTTCAAAAATTATTGTAAAGTGTTTATTAATGACACATATTTGTGATAACTATAACGATATGTGTCGCTGAGTTTGCAGTAAAAATTGAAGGATGCGGGAAAACAATAGCACGATGTTGAAGTAGCATAGTAAATAAATACCCTTTTTTGCAGGCCTGCTCACGGTTACCCGTAACCGCGGTTACCCGCGGTTAACGGTTATGTAATTTTAAAAGGTCGCGGTTACGGGCGGTTAACGGTTATGACCACTAAAACCGCGGTTAACCGTCGCATTCGTTGTTTTTTTGAATTCTAAGGATTGAGAAGATTTGCATTTATAATTTCTTTAACTTTTATCCACATTTCAACAGGTCCTGTATCCATCCAGTGACTCAGTGGTGAAAACTCTTTTTCGTCTAGGTTCTAGCCGCTTCCGCTGTTAATTATTTTATTTTTTATTTATATTTTAATATCCCTTCTTTTTAGTATTCTTTCAATTTTTTGCAAAAATTTTAGATATAAAAAGTAAAATTCTAAGTATTTACATAAATAATTAGTGCATTTTAGAACTCATTACCTAAAATTTGGACGATTTTTCTCACGACCGGGGAGGAAGCCTATGCTTGCTTAGCAGAAGTGCGCAGGTTAGTTCGTTATAGATTTGCGATGGTAATATGGAAGAAGGTTCCTTGCGTTGTGATGCGAATATTTCTGTAGTACCTCAGGGGGCTCCCCTCCAGCATAAGGCGTTAGATATTCGATTTTTTTCCTCGGCGGCGCCAATCGGCACCGCCGAACCCCCAATCCCACTCTCTTAAAAATATTTTAGGAAACTAATGCGCAAAAAACAGAAAATATTACTCTGATCGGTCGCGCTTTGTTAGATTTTAATCATGAAAATGTTAGAAAGAGATTTAAAAATTTTATTCATTGACAAAATCTTATAAAAATCACTTATTAAGTTCAATACACATCAATTTTGATTAATTTTAGAAAGACGCCACATCACGATCGGAAAAAATTAGTTTTAATTTTTTGAAATTTAGAAAACTTTATTGATTTTTAAATAATGCGGTTAACCGCGGATAACCGCGGGCGGCTAACGGTTATGAGATTTTGAGGACGGGCGGTTAACGGTTACGAGTGTTTGAGGACGGGCGGTTACGGTTACGCAAATTGGTAACCGTGAGCACCCCTGCTTTTTTGTAACACAAATAAATGTAAAATAATTGTATTAATTTAAATATAAGTTAATTTTTGTAATTAGGTTATTTTTTTAATCGGAATAAAAAGTAATTAACGCAAGTTCATTACTTCCGAAGCACAACAACCACAGCAAAAGTTTTATGTAAGCAAAGTGCATGCAAGCAATAGAATTTTGAATCAATTGAGGATAAGAAGCACAAAGTTTTTGGTATTAGAGATTCTTTATATTAATTGAATACACAAGTCGCTAATGGCAGGTTCTGCATCACAGCAACTTTTGGCCACAGCCATATCAGCACCTCGCGCATGCTATTTTCTTATTCACCTTACTATTAATTCATTGGGAAGAAAATTTATAATATAATTTTAATAGTTATTTATTTTAAATATATTGATATTTAGTGGCAGTCGCTGTCGTTGACAATTTGAAAAATTTTGCTTATGAATTTTTTAAAAATAATTTTTGCATTTGATTTTTGACTTTTATTGTTTTTTATTTCTTGGATTTGGTAATAGTGATCACGACGAAGCGTGGTATGCAGATATTGTCTTTGCCAAAGACCGGAAACTTGGACCCAAACAATATTTGGTCAATAGTATTGGGTTTTTTTTTGTTATTGGTTTTTTTGGGTTGTCCTCAAATTTGGACCAAACAATATTTGGTCAATAGTATTGGTCATTTTTTGGTATTGGTATTTTTTGGTCTGGCTAAACCCAAAATTTTGTACAATACCAAAAAATTTTAGAAAACATAATAAAATGCCCAAATTTCCGATTTTTTAATAAAATTTTATTCAACTCTTTTTCTGACCAGTGTCACGTCAACTACAAACCGTCCTCCACCCCACACATGCCAGCTACAACATCCCCCCCCCAAACTTGGAAAATTTTCAGTAATTTTTTGAAGCTTTTTCTTTTTAAGAATGAAAAATGCCGGCGGTGCCGACAGGCGCCACCGTAAAATTTTTAAAAAATTGGCCATTTTTGTTAAGAAATTTGAAGCAAAAATTAAGAAAAATGTGATGAATTTTTTGCAAAATTCCTTTTTTGCCTTATTTCCTCTACTTAAAAATATATAATAAGAAATTTTTATTAATGAGGGTAAGCGCATGTGAGTAAAGGAAAAACAATAAATAAGTGCTCAAGCGGACTAGTACCCAACACATAACATAAGAGTACTATAACCAAAAACCACTAAGCCAACAATCATTTGCTGGGTTCTTGTAAAAAAAAGAATGAAAAATCATTCGAAGATGCATCTTTAGGGGTGTAAATTCAACTGGAAGACACCCAAAAGTTTTGTACAAAAATGGGTTTGGACGAAACAATAGTTGGTCAATAGTATTGGGTTTTTTTTGGTATTGATTTTTTTGGGTTGCCCTCCAATTTGGACCAAACAATATTTGGTCAATAGTATTGGTCCAATTTTTTGTACAAAACAACCCAAAAAATTTTTGGTATTGGGTTTTGGTCCGGACTCTAGTCTTTGATTTTCAGAAAAACTTCTATTTTATAAGTATTATTTATTTGAAGCTCACTTTTAATCTGTTTATGTATACTCTCACTTTTAATCTGTTTATGTATACTCTAAAACCAGTTTTTCTTTTGTTTTTCATTTTTCTTTTATAAGTTTGGGAGAGTTAACTTAATAGAAAAACTAGAGTTGGCAAAAATTACGAATATCAAGAAAAAGCATACACGGCCTGAAATTTTGAAAAAGCCACTAAGAAAAAAATTAAAGTACGAAAGAAAGTAAAAAAGTAATTATTTAAATATTTTAACTCTGTGAGCAGCTTTCGGTAGCCCACTTGAATTTTAAAAAATTATTGGCTTGTGATGATAAAAATACAAAGCGCAATCATTGCTATTTATTTTTTACTAAGTAAATCAAAAAAAAAATTAATTAAGATTTTTATAAACCAAGTTACTAAAATATAAAAAGAGTTTTTTGCTTATGCATAACTAGACGCCTGCGGGGGGCTAAAGCATTGGGGATAAAGTGAACTGTTCCTAGGGTTTTTCTTTTTTTTAAATTTAGTATTTAGTTTATTTGATTTATTAATAATTTTGAGTCTGCTCCTGGGCGGGCAAGCCTTCTCTGGGATTGGGCAAGCCGTTGTAAGGCTGGGCAAGCCTTTTTTGAGGTTGACCAAGGGTTTCCCAAGGACGGGCAAGCCCTTGCCTTTGACATTTTTAAAATGAAAGTTGCATTTTATTTATTTTTTTTTCTTTCAAATTATTTATTTTTTAATTGAATTTAATTAATTTCTTCTCCACTTAACTTTTTAACATAAGGGACCTTTTTTGCGGGCAATGCACGTTTCATTAAACTGTTTAGCTTAATAACTATTTATTCTTAATTGAGCCTATTTGCCTTTATTAAATTCAAATTATATTATTTTAATTTTGTATGAGCATTTTGTAAATATTAATAATATTATTGCACATACTTCGTTAGAAGTCCGATACCAATTAAACAAATTAATTTTCTTCAAATGTAAGTGAAAACGCTTATCACAAAATTAATAGTTTTAAAGCAACTTTAATGCTATAACCATTTAAAAACAATTTGTGTTATAAAAACATGCTCTTTACATAATTCGTTCTCTGAATTTTTTTATCAATCAAATAAAAAAAAATATGAATAATTCAATTAGCATGCAATATTTAAAAGTAAATTTTATCAATAAGCACGGGTTGGGTAAGTGTACAAGTAACTGACTTTAAAAAAAAACATGAATAAACATTAAATTTAATGTATAAACTACAAAACAACCACACTATTTAAAAATTCCAAATCAAAACACATATAAAAATAAAATAATCAAACAATGTTCACAATTCGTAGTTTGAAAGTAAATCGAACTGTGAAAGGCAAAAGAAAATTAAGATAAAATAGATTGTCAGGCCATTTTCATTCTTTCTATTACAAATTAGGCTAATAAGACAAAATCATGCGAACTTATCTAAGAGTAAGATTATGTTTTATTTGTGTTTGAAACATTAACGTTTTAGCAAAATTTATGATTTTTTTAAAAATTCAGCACGTATTTGAAATCGGACCAAAATTAATAAGTATCTAACAAATTTGTTGGCATAATTTTGTAATGATAATGGGAAAAGATCCGCTGATTGTTGTAATTTGAACATTCGTTAATAATTCAGCTAAAAATTAAAACACGAATACATTTTTAATCTTTATTCATTTATTTTATTTTATTGATATTTGAAAATAAAAATGTGTTTTAATTTTTAAAGTTTTAAATTAAAAGAATACGAAATATGGACAAATTTTATAATATTTCTAGAAATAGTGTGCTAAAAAGAGAGAGTCAGACGGTTAGAGTAATTTGGTCATCAACGTTCCCCATCTAAAAATTGTTTTGTTTACTTTTTTGAAAATTTTAGTTTTTGAAGAAATAGTGTGCTAAAAAGAGAGAGTCAGACGGTTAGAGTAATTTGGTCATCAATCTAATAATTTTTTAGTTACTTTATTGAACATTTTATTTTTTGAAGAAATAATGTGCTAAAAAGAGAGAGTCAGACGGTTAGAGTAATTTGGTCATCAACGCACCCCATCTAATTAATATTTTAGTTACTTTTTTGAAAATTTTAGTTTTTGAAGAAACAGTGTGCTAAAAAGAGAGAGTCAGACGGCGAGAGTGATTTGGACATCAACGCACCCCATCTAATAATTTTTTAGTTACTTTTTTGAACATTTTATTTTTGAAGAAATAGTGTGAGAGTCAGACGGTTAGAGTAATTTGGTCATCAACGCACCACATCTAAAAATTGTTTTGTTTACTTTTTTGAAAATTTTAGTTTTTGAAGAAATAGTGTGCTAAAAAGAGAGAGTCAGACGGTTAGAGTAATTTGGTCATCAATCTAATAATTTTTTAGTTACTTTATTGAACATTTTATTTTTTGAAGAAATAATGTGCTAAAAAGAGAGAGTCAGACGGTTAGAGTAATTTGGTCATCAACGCACCCCATCTAATTAATATTTTAGTTACTTTTTTGAAAATTTTAGTTTTTGAAGAAACAGTGTGCTAAAAAGAGAGAGTCAGACGGTTAGAGTAATTTGGTCATCAACGTTCCCCATCTAAAAATTGTTTTGTTTACTTTTTTGAAAATTTTAGTTTTTGAAGAAATAGTGTGCTAAAAAGAGAGAGTCAGACGGTTAGAGTAATTTGGTCATCAATCTAATAATTTTTTAGTTACTTTATTGAACATTTTATTTTTTGAAGAAATAATGTGCTAAAAAGAGAGAGTCAGACGGTTAGAGTAATTTGGTCATCAACGCACCCCATCTAATTAATATTTTAGTTACTTTTTTGAAAATTTTAGTTTTTGAAGAAACAGTGTGCTAAAAAGAGAGAGTCAGACGGCGAGAGTGATTTGGACATCAACGCACCCCATCTAATAATTTTTTAGTTACTTTTTTGAACATTTTATTTTTGAAGAAATAGTGTGAGAGTCAGACGGTTAGAGTAATTTGGTCATCAACGCACCACATCTAAAAATTGTTTTAGTTTAATTTTTTGAAAATTTTATTTTTGAAGAAATAGTGTGCTGAACAAATCTAAATAATTCATCAAAAAATTTAAAAAAAATTATTATTCCATATGTTAAATAAATGCTTAGATAAAGAAAAAATATTAAAGAATAGTTATACCTAAATTAAATTTATATTTTTATATTTTAAGGATGTTGTCATTTATTAAAATTTATATGATGGTAATTAATTTTAAGAAATTGTTATAAATTTTAAATGTTTTATATGCATGAAAAGAATTTGTTAAACAAATTTTAAATTAATATTAATGAGCAATTCAATTATTTTAAAAAGAAAGTAACAGATTTATTGAATAAAATGATAATGCCACGCCGATTAGAACGTCAAATCAAAACAATAAGAAAAAAAATGTTTACTTAAAATTGTTCAATGGAATATGGATGAATTAGTAGTATTTCTTAAAATAAAAAGAGACCGACTATTTACTGAAAAAAATTAAAATTTACATAAAATTTAAAAAATGAATTAAATAATAATTTTATAAATGAAATATGGGTGGTAAAAGCCTTTAGTTTTCAAAAATTCATTATGAATAAAGTGTTATTTTGGCTTTTAATGAATGTGTAATTTTTTATTAATTTTATATTATTTATCTGAATCGTAAATGAATTATGATTTGATTTTTATTCCATTATTAAAATTGCTAAGCAAAGAAACAAGAAACAAAAAATCTCTTTCATTGTTTAATTATAATGTTTTAAATTTTGCAGTTTTTAAAATTTTATTTTTACATTTTTAAATTTTAGTACAATGGTAAATAAGTTTTATTAAAAATATGTGAATTAAATTATTAAAAATTATAAATATAATTTAAAAAAGTTTTTACAAAATAATTAGTTTATTTAAAATTAAATTCAATCATTGAAAAATTTCAGTGTTGATCAAATAAATAGTGCTATCATATATTCGATGCTATTTTATTTGATTATTTATTTATTATGATTAAAAAGTTGCTTTATCATTTTTATAAAATTTGAAGATTTTTAATTTCTTTTTTAATTGCAAACCCTTACATTTATTAATTAGATAAAATTTTAAAACATTATATGACTAATGTAAAATTTTCTAAGTTAAAAAAGAAACCGTTTTATACTTGAAATCGCGCTTTTAATAATTATAAAAAAAAAATAATCCAATTTTCTTCACTTTTAACCCACAAAATAAAATTTCAGAATTAAAGAGAAACATTAAATCGTCGACGATTTATTAAAAGTTAAAAAAAATAGAACTTATATGACATAAAAAGTAAATCAGATTGGAAATATTTTAACTCAACTTCTTAAAGAAAATTATCTTTACATAAAGTATAGTTTTGGTAAACCTAAAAAAACTGATCAAAATCTAAGCATTCAACAGATTATTAGTCAAGTATAGATAAAGAATAAAGAAATAATATTGAGATTTAAAGACACGCCACATTGCAATCATAAAGATTTGGAAGATGGGCAAGTTTTGAGACAACAGCCAACTACACGCGATGCGAGGCCTAGTATCAAATTTAAGGCGAAAGAGTTTTGAACGGATACTTGCATTAGCTGCAGTGTCAATCAGTATCCAAATATATACAACTCAAGCAAGAATGATTATTTCTAGAATTAATTAGACCAGTTAACAATATCTAACAAATGGAAAACATTGAAAAAGCAAATAATGACAATAATAACTAAATAAAATACATTAAAATATAAATAAATTACACAATAACGGGCGTCGATGAAGAATGGTTTTTGAGATTTTGTGTTAACTAAATACCCAAATAATGAATTTACTTATAAGTGACTAAACTTTTATTTCAAATAAAAAGATATGTATATAAAAAAAATCTACAAAATTTAAATTATGTTCAATAATCTAATATTCATATAGAAAATAAATAAGTTAGAATATAATTATGAAATCTATTATTTAAATATAATAGATATTATTAAAAATAATATTAAGGTGATATTTCTATGTTTAAAATAATAAAATAGATAGGCGTAAATTTAATTTGCATAAATAAAGGAATTTTACAATTAATTTTTAAAATTTAAGAGACAAAATAAAGTGCATTCAAACAAGATTTAGTAACAATAATCTAACCAATTATAATTATTTAAGCAAAACAATAAAAAAATAAAAATATTAAACATTTTATAATAATATAATTATTGCCATATATTTTTTAATAAAAATAAAGTATAGCATCTTTGTAAAAAAAATAAAAAAAGTTTACAAATACGATACTGTGCTTTGGAAAATGTTCTGATCTCGCCAGTGCGACATCTGTGTCCTACTATCATGGCAAATTTAAAGTTTGAAAATATCCGCCTTCTACGCGACTGCATCAGTTTTCCGTCCTGCGAAGTGATCATGAACAGCGTTGAGCTCCAATTTCCGGGAGAAGTACGATTGGCTTGGAACAGACACCCATTTCCCTTTAGTTTTATTCTTAATCATTTAATTTTTATTTGCATTCACCCGCGCATAAATCCCAAAAATTAAAAATATCATTTACAAGATTTGATTAAAAAGCTATATAAACTAGAGACCGGACTTGAGCTTTGAGCGAGACTCGAGACGAGATTCTCGAAAAAATCTCGGATCTCGAAAAATCTCGTGAAGCTCATTTTAGTCGAGACGAGATGTCGAGACGAGATTCTCGAAAAATCTCGGATCTCGAAAAATCTCGAGCCGGAACAGTCGAGATTCGAGATTTTTTGAAAATATATTTTTTTTTAAATTCTCAGAAACTCCGCCAAATTTTGTACGGGTAAGAAGGGAGCACTAGAAGCATGTCTGCAAAATTTGGTTACGAAATATAAGTGTTAGCCTGTGTTCCGAGGTTTTGAAAATCAAAAGAAAATTCAATGATGAGGGGATGTCATTGGTCGTTTAGGGATCAATTAAACGAAGGTAAAACGCCAGTAAATTAAAAATATTGCTTTAAGATGCCTTCCTTGAATTTCGTATATATTTAAATAAAACAATAAAAATTAATCAAAAATAGGTAGATGTTAAAATATTTTATGTCAAGAAAAGAACGGCAATTTTCAAAAATAAAGAGGGCACCGCAAATGCAACTATCCAAAACTTACTGCAAAACATTTGTGCCGAAAATTAGTTATAGTCGCAATCGTATTAAGAGTCCCCCAGAAAGCCATGGGATTCCTATTTTAGGGAGGAATTGAAGAAGATGTTGAGGAACTGCGAAGTAATTTGTTGACAAATTTTATTCCCTTATTCCTTATTTCCCGTAATACATAATCTAAAAAATAAAACTAAGTAGTTGCTGTTGCGTTTCGTCTTGAGCTTTTAATAATTTCATAAAAAAATAAATTTTTAATAAAAATTTTCTCTCTGTAAACAAATTATAATCAAATAATCCTACAGCACAAAAAAGTAAATAAAAATTAACCCAGATGAAACCAATTTATATTAATATATTAAAAAACAAATTCGATAAATGTATATTTTGTTTAATATTCCACTTTGTAATTTTAAGTTTTACAAAAACAAAATATTTAATTTTAGGCTTAAATTTGTTTCTTGACACAAATTATTAACTTCATAAATCAAACTATTACGGATCATTTTTTATTTAACTAAATATGAACTTTTTTATTAATTCATTATAAATTACCAATTTTATAAAGTAAAAACAACGAATATAGCTATAATAAATAACAATGTTATAGGTATCAATAAGCACGAAAAGCTTACCTGGACTTTTAAAATAATTGAATTTCAAATTATCGGCATGAAAACACGATGAATAAAGCAAGAAGCTAATTTCAAGGAAGAAAAGTTAAATTCCGTCATTCATTGATTTAGTCTATAATAATTGAGTAATTTTCACACAAATAAATAACATTTGATGGAGCGTTGATATAAATTAATATAAATATTTAACATCACAAGATTAATGAAATAAATGTACAGATAAAACGGAAATAAATGAAAAATGATTATAAATAAATAACAAAATGAGAATAAATAAAATATTTACATAAAATTCAATTTTTAATTTAAATAACATTGAGAAATTGAGAAATGTCTATAAACTAATGAAACATTTGCAAACAAAATAATAAAAGAATATTTTTAAATTATATAAATAAGATAAAATAAGAAATGCGCACGAACGCAGCGTAGTAAAAAAACAATATATTGTTAAATCTTTGCAGAGCCTCTTAATGCTTTTTCTGAAAGAATGTGCAACAATATTGAATACAAAAAAGTAAATCAAATAATAATAATAACCTTTATGAAGTGAGGATAAAAATAATTAAAAACGTGAAAGGAAAATATTTATTGATTTTTCCCTCATGTTGCTATTAATACAGGTTTCAACGCATTATTTATGGAATTATTACTTTAAAATCCAGTTTAACTAAATGAAAAATTTACAATAAACATATATTTTAATTAAATCTATATTTAAAATTATTTATAAATTAATATTTGGGTGTTAAACAAATATTTAAATTAAAAAAGTAAACATTGAAAAATCAGCTAATCAATAAGTGTCAACTTCACACGGCGTTTTTTGCATTATTTGTATACATAATAAACACTTAATATCAGAAAATCTTTTGTGACACCAAAATTGGACTTCAGCATTGGGAGGATTGGTCATTTGAAAATTCTATGCCAACTAAAAATTTAAAAAAAAACCAACTAAAATTGATATTAGAGATCTATCGTTTTGATAAAAAAAGAATCTTGCAAAAATGTTATGGCATTGAATCTTTTTATTTTTTTGCAAAGAAATTCGATAAAATTTTATTTTGATATGTCGAAGGTATTTTGTACTCCCGGTTTCCGGCTGAACACAAACAATCTTTGTCATTTTTAATGGGAAATTTTTTTATACATTTTCATTGAATTGATCCCAATTTTGATTTTTATTAAAATCAAATGTCACAAGATAAAAGACAATTTACTATGTTGCTTAAATATTTCTTTATTGATTGAATTTTATTTTTTTTATTTGACTGACTTTATTATTTCATTTTAAAAAAACCAAAAAAGTTTCATGCATTATTTAAACAATAAAATTACATCTTTTCCACCCGTATGTTCTGATTAGCGTTATTTCAGATATTAATGATTTTTACTGATTACTCTATAAGGTCGTCACAATTTATTTTAACCTAGGCTAGTCCACTAGTCTTGTTTGTTGATATTTTGGATGAAAAATACTGGTAATAAATTCTAATTCCACCACAATGACACATCTTTTTTGTTCCGTACTTTTGGTAATATAATTTTAATTGCAATTAGGTTTTACCAAATTACTATTTTTTATTTGAATTACTTTTTGACAGAACTTAACCCATAGTCTCCCATACAGCCAATTCATAAAATTTGGCTACATTTTCTTATCATTTCTAAACATTCCTGATTGTGATCATTGTTATTTGTTAATTGCAAAATTAGTCAAGTTATTCGCACATTAATTTAATTTAATTTAATTCAAAATCCAGGGGGATACGGTCAACATTATACTCCTAAGAACGGATGACTGACATGTATTTTATAAGTAAATAAAATTAAAAACAAATTTATTCCCGAATCTAATTATATATTATAATATTTTTAATGTAAAAACTAATATAAAAATTAAATAATATTTCTTTAAAAACTAAAAACAATGAAGAAATTAATAATTAATTTGATGCTCACCTGCCACATTTTCGTCATGTTGGCTAACTTACGAATCTAAATTTTCATCGCAAATTTAAAAACTTAAAATTATTTAGAAGGCTTATTTATTTACTCTATTAAAATTAATATTAAGTATAGGAAAGAACTTATCTACCTATTAGTGTTCTCAGACGACGGAGTATCTGCCAGAAGTTACGGGGGTATTAAATTTATTTTAATTGTTACATTTCTTAAACGTTTTTAAGGCGATGCTTAAATGTTATTAATGTAAAATTCTTTGTTTCATACACTCATTTAATGTTAATTTAAAGATCAAGACTAGAAAAAGCAAACAGCAACATATAAAATAAAAAGGAAAAAATGCAATTAATATAAAATATTCAGAGTTACAATAACAATGACGAAAAAATAGGCACCATACCCGCATCTAAAATTTAATAACATTCAGAAGTCTTTTTAAATAAAATTTTTAATGCAATTGAAAAATTTTGACAACATTTCTTAGACGGTTTAGCGATAACCCTTTAATAAAAACCTTGTTATACCTCATTGTAATTTTAATAAATGTATAAAAAATTATACTAAAAAGGTAATTAATAAAATTAAATAACTTAAATGTAATAGGATTGTTAAAATAATGAAATATTTTAAATGTAATGCACAACAGTCAAAATATAGCAGAAACCCAAGTCAGTGCGGTAAGAAAATAAATGAAGGGAGTGTGGAAAAAAATTATTTTCGGAGAAAAGTACAATTTAGCTTACGCTCTGTCCGCCGTTATTATTAAAACGGTTCAAAGTCAAGTTAAGAAAAAAAAATAATTTCAAAAATATCAATTTATTATCGACCAACCAGTTCAACAATAATTACGCATATATAAGCCACTATTAATTGCTTAAGTAAAGTTAATGGCAAGGGTTCATCATACTATCCCATTTGAAAATCGATATTAATTAATATTCTTACATTAATAGAAGTAATTTCAAGTAAATTTAATTACAGCAAATATTAAAATCATTTTAAACCTACAAATTTTATACTGATTAATAATAACATAAAAGGCAGATGTTCTGGACCGCAAAACTGGGCGTTCATAATTTGCGGATGTCCAGGGCGTACGCAAAATAGTCGATAATCTATTATCAAATTTTCCATCGATTCTATTATACTTAATATCAATTTTGGCTAATTCTAATAATTCAGATTTCAAATTTTTGAATTAGTTTCGAACTAAAGCTTTTTAGGACTTCTAAAGCACGTTCTAAAAAAATTAAACTAAGTTATTATTATTAACACTGATATTATATTTGATCAAATATTTTAAGCCTATTTTTGTAAATATGCTTAAAGACCACAGCCTGCAAATCTAACTTTCGAATGTAGCCTTATATACTTTACATTTTATTTGTGCCAAAATCCAGTAATAATTTTTAAGATTAAAATATAAAATGCTTAATATTTAAAAAAGTTGATATAAAAGCGTTAATGCAAACATACATTTCTTATATACCTAAAATGCATCATATCAAAGAGCATTAAAACCAAATAACGTTCTATTCTAAATTAAACTAAATCGCTTTTAAATAATAAAATTAAATTATATAAGATTTACAATTAAGAAAAATTAATTAAACAAAACCAATCTATTAATAAGCACTTTTTTTATAGAATTTAAAAAAGTTAAATGTCATTCAAATTAAGAGATAATATAGGTTAAATGAAAGTGATAATAATAAAAAATTATTTGTTGATTTTCTTTTAATCATTTCTTAATTAAAGTTGTTTAGCTAACGTTATAATGAGTAACATTTGGAAAATTGGTCTCTATGAAAAAAAAGGACGAAAAAGCAGCGTGTTTGGATTGCCAAAAAATCAAATGAAGAAATTTCTCTGGATCGAATCCGAGATTGGGGAAAAAAATGGTGAAGTTCGGTTGGATGAAAGCGGGACAGATTTTGTTACGCCACCTTCTCCTCCCGCCAAGAAGGCGGCTTTGGAAAATGATTCAATTTTTTCCACCTTTGACCAAATTACCCAAAACCCGACCGACTCAAACGAAGGAACGATTGAAAAGGAGTTTGCTGTAAGAAATTAAATTTAATTCTAATATTTGCGCTGTAATTAGGCTTATTTTGCGGAAGGGTGTGCGAAGCACAATGATGATGTCTTTGCGCTTTTGAGAACATATACAGTCAATTATCCACTACTTTCTTCTGTGGCGCTAAAGTATCTTTGCGTTCCGGCTACCAGCTGTGCTTCTGAATCATTGTTCAGCTCGGCAAGGCACACTTGCAGCTACGATCGTCGACGAATGAGCGGGGAAACCGTTAAAGGATTGATTTTCCTTAAACATGCGCTGCGAGAACATAAAAATGAAATTTAACTGCATTTTTCAATATGTATTTGTTCATTTTATTTTTTGATCTCACAAAGAATATAAACAAGGAAATTTTATATGTTGACATATATCGTACATGGTCAGGAATATCAATCTCTAACTTTTAAGTTGTTTCAAAAAAATTTTTAAATATTCGCCCGGTATTCGGATTTTTTCCAAAATCCGGGCTAAAGCCCGGTATTCGCCCGGCAAAGCCCGCCCGGAGGAAAAACCAAAAAATATTCGCCCGGCAAAGCCCGCCCGGACAAAAAATCAAAAAAAGCCCGCCCGGAAAAGCCCGCCCGGCCACTTTCGGGTTGCCCGGAAAAAAGCCCGCCCGGCCCCAACCCGATTATCCGAACCCTAGTGCTGGCATTGTGAGGCCTTCGAAGCGAGGGTTAACCCTGGTTAAATTAATTATAATTGTAACAAAATCAATTAGTTGCTAAATTTACGTCTAATAAAAATTAATATGCGCAAATCATAAATTGGTTAATATAAATGCGAAATTAATTCATTTGCATTTATACATTGAAAGACAGCCAAAAATTAAAAAAAATAACACTTAAATTATTTAGTAATAAATGCCAACTTTTTCTAAAAAAACATTTTTTAATAAAAAATTTTAGTTAAGTTGGCAGTATTATCTTAACAGGAAAAACCGAATGCGAACTTCTTGACGTATAAAAGCTGAACCTATCTACAGGTTATAAAATCAAAATTACAAAATATGATTTGTTGGTTTTGACTAAAACATTTAATACTATATACTATTAAGAAACAAGCTTACATTGTTAGTCTTATGTAATTTAATCAGAAGAAAAATTTTATTTTAATTCAAGTAAGCAATAATCATTTAAAATTAAGAAAATTTATTAAATTTGATTACAGAAATATTTTTGACGGAAGATTGACGCGCATTAACAAAATTTGAATAAACCATTTAATTCTACGATTTTACATTACCCCTTGAGACTGCGGGTGACGAATGGTTTGCGTTGATAAAATTACACCTAAATAATTTTGTGACCCAAAATAAATAACAAAAAGCGAAGATTCTAAATAATGAAAACGTTTATACGAAATACAATATTTAATTAACAATTTAAAGAAAACTTAAATGGCTGCTGTTGGAATCCGGAAAACCCTACGAAATCCAAACCGGTAGGTGGCATCTAAAAATTAATTCTAATTACAATATATTAAATAAAAATTTTTCGCCCCTTTTACTCCACTGATTACAAATTCGTCAATATAAAATAAAATTAATAATTTACCTAATGTGGTTGTTGATATATCTGCTATTGTGTATTAAATTTTTATATCATTTTGTTGAATCATCTGCAATCGTGCTTTTCTCATTTTAAAATAATTGACGTGTACTGACTGAATGATGCTTCCTTGAGGTTGTAGTATTCATGCCTCTTTTCTTCTGGCAGAATCACCGGTTCGAATCCGCGGCTTATTTTTTTTTGTTTTAATTTACATATTTGTGTTGTTTGACAAACATACTCAGCATTATCAATTAATTGAGGGATCTATGCAATGACACTTCAAACTAAAATTAAATTAGTACTATACTAAAAAATAGAAAATATATTTTAAGAATGTAGTTGACTAATAGTTAAAATTATTGTATTTCATTGTGTGGCACGTATTGCACTTTTTAAATAAATCTCTTTCCATTTAAAGATAAATTTTATCAATGATTATCCATCCGAATCAGTGTTGTGGAACTCCGTCCGGGTGGAGACGTTATCCATCTGTCGTTCTTCAGTCTCAGATGAACGTTTAATCGATACCTTTAGTTACTTCGCTTAATTTTAATTTTTCAAAATTTATTTAATTGGCAAAAACAATAACTATTAAAATTGCGAATTTTAATTTTTCAAAATTTATTTAATTGGCAATAACAATAAGCAAAAATCTCGCCATTTCACTTCAAAGATATTAGGTTTTCATATTTGTATCTAATTTTTTTGACCTGCACATTCCACATTAAATTAAGACTTTAAAAAGTATTTTTATTTAATCCTATATTATTCTTCAAATTTGATACCGAAAATTATTTTTATTTTAGTTAATTATTGTTTGTTATAATATTATTTTATCATTGGAATATTTTTAATGCATTTTATATTTTTGTTTTATGTTTTGTTGTACATTAAATTTACAAAAAGCGGGTCCAAGTCGGTCATATCTAAATTCACAATGATCGATGTCCACGTGATGTCAAAGCCGGAAAATTTTTTATCGCCGTTACTTTTTGAATGCTTTTCACACCCCAAAACAAATTTTTATATTTAATAATTTTTTATATCAATTTTTTAATATTTAAAAATGCATTATGCCCATTTTTATTATTTCTAGAATAAATATTATTTGTGTATGTCAGCTTCAAGAAATACATTTCTTATATAAAATCTTAGGTTTTAAAGATATAAAAATATCTTTATTTTTTCATCAATAAAATATAAATTGCCAAATTAAACATTCTTCGATAATAAATAAATTTATAATTTAAATTGGCTACGTATTAAGAAATCGGTAGTTTACTTCCCAAATTCTTTTGTTTACGAAATCTAATTAAAACGATTCAGTTCCGCTACTTTTGATGCGTCTTTTCATTCTTGCAAATATCCACAAGCTATTTCTGATTGGTTATTCAAATAGTCATCTCATTCTTAAAATATTTTTTCTATTTTTTAGTATAGAATAAGAAACATTTTTGTACTAATAAGATTTTTTAATAATTATTTCTCTTTTTTTTTTGTTATTTTAGCATTTTATTTTTAAGTGATTTTATTTTAATTTTTTAGTTTGTATTTTATTCTTAATGTAAAAATCCTAGCAAATTTATTAATATTTAAATATACTGTATACAATATAATTCCCGCTATAAATGCATGTTCTGGATAAAACAAAACAACGCATGTGCTGCCAGTAAGTTTGCATCATGTTCGATGACTGTCCATGGTGAACGAAATGTTTAGGTTCTCTCCCTTTTAATAATTTCAAATAAATGTTATTTTTATTTGTGGTTATAAATAGTGTTGTCGAATAATTAATGCTATTGATAAGCCACATGTATGTTTTCGCTGTTTTTTGTTTATTAACTTTTATTAAACAATTATTTATTATTAGCTCTTTAGTTTTAATCATGTTCATTCATATTTAATATATAATTTTTTAATTTACACATTGCGTCAAATTATTTTTAATCAGTTTTGTAATAATTTTTTTGCTATAATAGCACGACTCATTTCACCTTTTTAGCTTAATAACAAGAGTAATTTTTTGCTGAGTATAGAAAGTCTTCATTTGAAGGCTAAAGTGATTAAAAATTTGTGAATTTTATTTAATATTAAACCTTAATTGTAACTCTTTTTAATAGTATTTACAAGAATTTTCGTTTTATCTGATAGATAATGATAAATAATAAACTCCAATCATTAACGTGAGTACAAATATTCCTAATATAAAAAAACGGGTTTTCAAGGTTTGGCCAATATAGTGCTACACCACACGGTTCAGCCTCTAGACGCCCATTTGAGTGAAAAGTGCCTTTGTCCATAATCCCAAGATATAGAATTTGTTAGTTCATTTACACATGAAGATTTAATTCCCGAGAATTTCAAAAATTCATTAGGTAATATCCCACCTTTTAAATGCAATTATACTTAATTAGTTTATTCATCTTAATATAAATTTACAATACTTACGTTATAAATTAATTTTGTCATCGAATTATTTTGAAATTAAGAAATGTTTTTATCATATGTTTAATATTTTAATGTAACTTTTTTTCACATTTATTTTTACAATTTTTTCAAAAGCTTCTTTATTTCTTTTGTTGCTATCTCGCTTTATAGTTTAGTTCAATTGCACGTTGGCAAATTGTTAGCACGCACTTTGTATTGCTTAAGTTTTTCTTATATTTCATGCGTACGAATTTTTATATAGATTAAACACAATCACATCTGTTTCGAACACTTTTAAATTTTTAACATAATATAACTAAATTATTATAGGTTAATTAATTGTAGATAGGGACTAGGTTTTTTTGTTTTATTTCTATATTATCAGCACCATTAAACGCGAACGCATTTCAGCTGCAAGTATATTATTGGTCTTTGTTTTGAAATAGTTATTTATTTTTTTATTTTTTCTAAATATTTAGGTTGTTTTTTATTTTAGTTTTAACAGACCCAATTTGTTCTATTAATCCTTAAATTTTTTTTGTATTTTGGTCTAAGTTATTTCAGTGTCCAATTCGAATTTTAAGCATCTCTCAGCACGTTTGGATATACTTGTTGTATAAATCTGTTTACTCAAAGTGAAGCACCAATTAAAGAAAATTGTTTTTTTTCTTAAAGACTAACCAAATCACCTCCAGGAGTTGCTTGAGCCTTAAATATTATACTCAATCCAAAGCATGAATAACTGCTGCAATAGGTGCTGTGCTGGCGTCCCCCTCCCCCCGCGCCCGAAAAGATTGATTTTTCCTTGCGGGGCGCAAAGCATTCGCTCTTAACAATTTTGTGGCCAATTGGTCGTGTTGTCCTAGTTTTATTTTTTAAATTAAAAGTTATGGTCTAAAAACAACACACAAAAAGTTTATTAAAGAGGGTTTAAAGTTGAATATCCCTGAAAATGAAATGTATCCATAAAAAGTAAAACCAAATAATTATATAACTAATATAATTTTTTGAAAAGGTGGAAAAACATTATCATATGCTACAATTACCACTGTGATTTATTTAATTAAAGATTGAAATATATTAACTGTGACAGTTCAGGTAAACACATAATGTATGAAAATTTCGTTTCAAAAATAATATCACTGAGGAAAGACGATTAATTCAGTACAAAAAAATATTACAATAACTAAAATGTTGATCCCAATCAATCGGCTGTCTTATGTGTAACAATAAATATTTATGCCAAAAGGTGTACTAATAAGAATGATGCATCAATAAAATCTTATAACAATATTAGAAAAACATTTTTAATAATAAAAATGAAGGCAAGTTACAACTTGATAAATATTGAACAACATTAAGCAATTAAATTTAAGTTATTTTTCAACCAAAAATTACCTGAACAATAAGAAAGCTTACAAATTAGCACGCAGGCCAGTGCGTGAGTCGGTGCAAATATTCATTATTGTGTAAAGTATTTTATTAAAATAAATCTATAACCACAGTTTTAAGTCTTATTGAATTATAAATTGTTATTGTTTTTGTTTTGATATTTTAGTTTTTATACGTGCACTCTAACAAAACGCATTAAATATTGTTTACTTTTAAAAATAAAGATACTATTTTACATTTTTATGATAATGATTATACCTTTTGCAAACTCAAAATTTGAATTTATTTTAAAAAATTTTTAAGATTTACTTTTAATTTTTGTTTTATGCTTTGCCGAACCGCCGTCAAATAATTGGAGTCTGTTGATGTATTGACAATATCTCATAAAATGTTGAATATATGATGTCAAAAATTTTGTATTGCTATTGCAAGACATTCTTATTCATTTTACAATTTATTTTTTAAATATTTGCCATAGGACTACTTTTTGTTCTTTTCCATAACGAAGTAAAATTTGTACTTAATATATTTAAAATAATATCAAATGCTAAATATTTTAATAAGAAACGGTTAATTTGAGTAACTTTGAATGATTTCTATTGATAGGTAGGTATTATAAAGGATAAACGAGAAAGAAAATGTGTTAACTTGTTTAAAGTTCATTTCAATAAACAAATAAATTAATATAATATTTTAGTAAGATAAATTTAGTAATAGTATAGAAGTATTTTTATTTATTTTATCATTTTCCTTATTTTTGAGTTTTAATTTTATGCTGAACAGACTCTTGATTTTCCCTCCACGCTTTGATAATCATTCAGGTCTGAACTTTAATATTTAAAATTTGTTTTTTGCATTAATTGCCGCTTTTTACTTTAAATTGTTGTCTAACAACTTTAATATTTTTAATACCTTTTTAATTAATTTTTTTCGCAGTTGGAAGTAGATTCTCGATAATATCCGTTGCTTTTATACTTTTAAAATATAAATTTTCGGCCATAGTTAAACAATGCTAATTTTTCGTGATCGTCTTCGGCCTGAGGCAGCCTTACATTTGCGCTATCAAATAAAATTTATGTCTTTTAATACGTTACTCTATAATTCTTGCTTTTTTATTGTACTAAATTTAATTATATTTTTTAATGCTTTTATTTTTAATGAATTATTTTTTTGTTACTATTTTTAATTAGTCAACCATATAATTTTGGTACACCTTTTTTCCGTATGTTATATGTGATTTAAAATGTTAATACTTTTTGTTGTCTTTCTGTTATTTTCTTTTTAAATAAATTTTAAATAATTTTTTGGTGTTGTTAATTTGCTTCAAAGTCAGAAGGAATCCAGACTTAGAAAAAATGATAATTTGAGAAAGCACATTTTTAAATATATGCCAACACCCAATAAGAGCTAAAAAATCTTTTACAAATGTTTTAGAATTAAAAACAAAGATGATAAAAGGTAAAACACTGAATTTTTTGCAACAGTTAAACTAAAATAAATAATTTTTTGATTCAACAACAATAGTTTATTTAAATATATTTTTAAAAAATAATTAGTGAAGCATAAAATAAAATTCACTATTAATTAAATAACATTTAATTTCTAATTACAAATTTTAACATAATAAACGAATGCTATATATTCAAAAAAATATTTTTAATTGAATTTTATCGTAAAGTAACAATTCTAAACCAAAAAAAAAACAAAAATTCTTTCATATCTAACAAAAATATTTAAACTAAAAAATGTGGCAATAATATTGATTATTGTATACTATTAATATTAAATTTTATCTTTAGAAATAATCAACGTTAAATATAATCAGAAAACAATAATGTAAAATATTAAATTCGTGCTAAAGAGGCAAACAAATCCGGCCCATTTTATAACAGAATCACGATTCCAGTGGTCTAAAAAGCTAAGAGTTCTCATCAAAACTGACTGAACTGTGGGTCGAACAATTTTGGGTAAATTAGGTAAATCCAAAATTTTTTTTTGTTTTCTTAAACAATTTGGCAAAATACAAGAAATAAACATAAATATTTTAATCTAAACTGATTCCTTGGCCTGGTTATTCAACGAGATCAATTTGGGCATTAAAGGAGGCATTCGCGATCCAAACGGAACCCGATAATTTATTTTATTTTTGATCAAAATGAAGTCAAACGCATAAATTATAGCATTTATTCAAGACCTAAGTCTTAGATTACATATTATCTAAAATCTTTAAAATATTAATATCACACAGGAAAAAATATTCTAATGATCCAGCGTTAATGATCGTGGTATAATTAAAAATATTTTATTTTTAAATAGATTTAACAATAATGAGACGACGCCAAGTGTTAGGTTAGAAAATTATAAAATAAATATGAATGAATATGATTAAAAAACTAAATGCAGAAAATGATAGCATTAAATTATGTATAAAAAATGAGGAATAAAACCAGATATATTTAATCATTTACTCATCCTCAAGCCAATACAAAAAAAATGATTTTGAATCGTGATTTGTTAATGCAACATAAAATAAATCAGAAACAACCCCAAATTTTTGTAAAAGCGCAGTGCAAAAAAAGACGATATGGAGAGTTGCGGACCATTTTTATTAAATAACCCTATAAAAAATATTAATAATAATAATTAAGTATAACTAAAAAACTAAACATATCTATAAAATTAATTAGCTTCTGCATGATTCGCTCATACAACAAGCAATGGCAACATCTGGTTTAAAAGAATTTTGAGGCATCTAAATTGAGCAACTTAACGATTAATAGAACTTATTTAAGACATTTTTCAAAGAATTATTTTAAAACTAGCGAAATATGGCAAGGCTTTCCGAAGCCGAATAAAAACAACCTACACCGCCAGGCGAGGGGTTATTAGCATTCTGATAAAAAAACAAAATAAAAACAACAAAAATTCTATTAATGTGTCAAATTTAACATTCAAATTAAGCATTATAATCTTATAAAATAATAACCTTTGTATGGAATCTTATATACGTATATAAAAGCAAACCCTAGCGATTCATTTAAAATAGAAGTGCTTGCCTAATAGACATCAAGCAATTGTTCATAATATAATCCAAAACTAAGAAAAAAACTAATTATACTGATAAAATTTTTCAAAACTAGTTTAATTCAAAAATACTAATTTTACAAAATAAAAATAAAAATTTATTTTTAATAAAATTGTTTAATGTTTACGCAATTAGAATGAACAAAAACTTTAAATTATAAGGAAGTTCAGAGACGCAAAATGAAAAACAAAAAATTGTAATTGAAAACCAATCAAATTATTTACGAAAATGTTAACAATATCTCGACACATTGTTTGGCATAATCCTTGAAAAATTTATGGCATGAACAAATAAAATGCGTATATTTAAATTTTATTGCCCTAGAGTTAATCGAAAAATGATATTTCTTTTAACAGTTTATTAGAATTCATTCTAATAGATTTATTACATTTTTATGTAATTTCATGGCGATTGTATATATAAAAGAGTTTACAACATTTTTTTGTTTTTGTTTTATTTAATGTAAAAATTGTATGGGATAAATAGAAATATTGAGTTTACAATTTGTTTAACAATCGCATATTTAATAGACTTCTTAGAATATTTTGTTTTATTACATAGTTAAGTTTAAATTATTGAATAAAAATTTGCCTCATATTTGATTAGAATTTTGTCTATCCTTCATATATTTTGTTTAAATTTTTTTAAAAAGTTTTTATGTCGTTATGCACCAACTAACCAAACCGACCGAGTTACGATTACATTAATTTTGTCATTTGTTTTCTGTTTTAAAATTAATGCGAGTTCGTGATTTAGAAATAAACCAAACGTGAAATTGATAAAACAATTTTAATCAGTTGGGGAGCCTGGATCAAAATATTAATTCCAAAACCACACGTGGTAATAGAAACTCCCGTGTATTTTAGCTTAAGTTGAATTGCAAATAAAAATTTTTTTAAGCTATATTTTTTTCATAGTATTCTTTTATGTGAACCTAACTTTTCAGTTCAAGGGAAAATAAAAATTATATAAATATTAAAAAAGCTTTGAAGTTCTTACCTTAATGTCAGTGTCGTCGAACAGAGCAGTCGCCTTGTTCTTGATGATGCTTCTGCTGACGGGCCTTTTGTTCAGTCGCATTTCTTTGATAAATGAATGATGTAAAAACTACAATTTTTGCAAAACAAAAGGGTCATTTTATGGGTTTTTCTCAAAAAAATTTTCGCCAGCTGTAGTATGGAAAAAGTAAAGAATTTTCGTGATAGCTGAACATATCGGCAAACAGTTTGAAAATTAATGTCGCCCCCTCTAATAATGCCACCACCTCTAATAATGTCGCCCTTTCTGAGGGGGTTGAAAAATAATGTCGCCGGTGGAATTAAAAGAGTATTTACGGTAACTAAAGTGTATAAAATAAAAGCCAAAACCGCATTATTAAAGAGCGTTCTTTTATGGAGCGATCCGTCTCGCAATGTAATAAAATATTTATATTAAAAGAAACAGAACCAAATAATAAATTTTTTTTTAAAAAATAATCAGTTCTGCAAGTTTATAAGTGATGACATAAATGGGATTAAAATATCGGAGCCCTTCAATAGTAATCTATAAAAAATATAGACATTGAAAATTAAATATTTAAAAACGAGCTTCATTATTATCAATTAAAGTTCATTCAGCAGTTGTAAGCCCAATTAATTTTAAAGGCCAATCGGGAAAAAAGCAAAATTAAACTACAAAAATAAATTTGCATCCGCTGGCTAGGCGTCTCCTCGTGGCGTAAAGTGTAAGTAAACGAGGATTTGCAGCACGTAACGTGCCTCTGCCATGCTTTGCACCGTATAGCCGAGAAAATTTGATTCGGATCCCTGCTCAATGCTGGCGACAGCATAACGGTGTCATAACGCCGAGAAATCATAATAAAGAAATAAAGTTAATCAAGTGTTCTGTTGCCTATTATTATTAGATAAAATTAGCAATTATTAAAGAATTAATGTAACCAGATTAGACCATAATCTAATGTAAAAATAACTCATACAAATTTTTTTAATGGAGACCTTCTAATTTATCAATAAATAAAATGCAACTCTTTCTCTATAGCTTCCGCGGTAAAAAATGTTAGTGCAAAAAGTGGCAAGTCGCGCTACAAAATATAAAATGAAAGGGTTATACTAACAAAAGTTTTAATTCAAAACCCTAAAAAATTATCAATATTAAATCTACTGCTTACAATTATTAGGTATTATTGTGCAAAATTAAATTTTAATTTTTAGTAAAACCAAATAAAATGAATTATCAAATAATAAATTTTTAAATAATTATTAAGAGAAAATTGATTATTTAAAATTACCATTTCATTTTCAATTTTTATCAAATTAAACGCATAACACCAAAGAGATTTTAAGCAACACGAAAACCGTGACAAATACACCTTAACTCATTTTGACGGGGATTCACACATGGCTGTTTTTAATCGGTTAAGCCAAGAATAACTGATAATTAATTAATTATGTGGGTTGTATTCATACGGCACAGACGCTCACAGTATGCGACCTCATACACGCTGCCGCAGAAATACGAGCTTTAGAAATAAAAATATTAAAGATCCAAATAAATCAATAACTAATAACAATTGTTTTTCTTCATTATCTGCGATTAGATTTAAGTCACGCCCACCAGCAAGAATAAATTCAGTTGGCCCCGAAATATTGCATTGTCAAAAGCAAAAATGCCGGCTTAAATCAAAATTAATTTAATAATTGCAGATTGTTGATACGCAATATAATATATAAATTGTTAATTTAAAATACACACAGTAAATAAAAAAACGGAACTTAAAAAAAGAGACAGAGCCCATTCCCTTTCTCCAAACACTACTACTGAGAGCCCCGTGATTATTCCATATCATTTTATCTTCCGATCATTCTGAGTTCACTTCATCAAACTGAAATTAAATTAAATCTGCAATTTACGTCAACAGCACAATTTTAAACTTCAAAAAGTAATTAAGTGTAGAAAAAAATATATGTCAAATCAGAAATTCATAATATGATTCGCCAAGAATTAAACAAAAATTTAAATGCAAAGTCAACTTCGTAATTATGGACATATTAACACATTTAAATTTAAAATTTTAAAAAAGGAGTTTATTATAAAATTTGTAATTGTAAAACTTTTATCATCAGTCAAGTATTATAATTGTTTCTTCTAAATATGTTTGTTAATAAATAATTTTTTCATTCTTAAGCAAATATAGATACTTCAAAAATTATTATCACGATAATATATTTTATCATCAATTCCAAGGCATATTTGCAAATTAAATACAAATTTTAGAATACTAAGATCACAGGTTATTATATCAAATTTAAATTTAAGCTTTTTAAATAATCAAAAAATGTTGCCTTATTCATTGAATTAGATTCAAAAATAAATATTTCTTACAGTAGTTATCCTCTTTAAAATTTTTTAACAGAAAGCATCAGAAAACAATTTGTCTATAAAGAATCTTTTTCAAAATAAATTTTTGTCTAACGTTGTACAATGTTGCTTAATGTTTTTTTAATTATTCCTAGCAAAATTAAAGCATAAAAACCTTAAAACCTAACTTTTGTTAGAACAAACACACAAAACCATCAGATCAAAGATTTCTTGAAAATCATAATGAAGTTTGAGCGTAGCTTTTCCATTTAAAATAAATGTTGACATCTTTTCTGATTTTTTTCCAGAATTTCTTTATAAGAGAGCCAAAATTTAATGTGAATCCGTATAATAATTGATAGAAAACGAATAATGGTAAATAACTTTTCTGATTTTTGCCCAGAATTTATTTATTAGACAGAGGCAAAATTTTAGATTTTAAATAAAGCAAAATCTTTTAATACCAATCTAATCTATTTAAACGTGAAAATTTTATTAGAATCAACCAATTGGCGCAATTAGCGTAAAAACCTTCAAGAGATGGGATATTTATGCTGTTATAAAAAATTATATTTATAAAAAGCTACAACAACAAATTTAAACATGAAATAACATGTTCGTATAACATAACCAACAAAGAAAAAAAAAATAAAACAAATATAAAAAAATATTTTTTGCTGCAAAATTAAATGATCTAATAGGAAATCATAAAATTATTATTTTATACTTTATCATTTTTTTTCAATAATCTGATTTTCTTAGGGTACATATGTAGTACATATCATAATGAAATAATTAATACAGTAGTCGAGTTAGAGAAAAATTTACTGAATATTTAAACTTTGCCCTTATTTTTTTGCGACAAAATGCAGAGCTACCCATTAATAAAATTAAAATTAGTAATATTTTGACTTTGTCTTTATCTCAAGCATTGTTATTAAAGTGCGATCCAAGTTTAAATGTAATAGTACAAAAATTTTATGGAGTATTACAGAAATGACCAGATATGCTGGAAAATAGCAAATAGAAATAATCATAGACAATGATTTGACAGGGTGCATTTTTGATAAAATAGCCATTTTTATGACCATATTGAATTACAAAATGCAAAATTGTGGCTCTTTGTTAAAATTCCAATATTTTCAACACTCAACAAATAAATTATTTTATTGTTTTTCTTAATTGTTAAATATGCATTTTCTCAAATTCGAATTTAGTGGCTAGTCATTAAAGCATTGTTAATCTTTAACAATGTTTCTGAATTGAACTTTTTTATCATTTAAATAATAATGTATTTTTCATCACTTATCACACCAACATTTCAAACATGCTAATTTAAAAACTAAAATATAAATTTGTAGTCCTTAGAATTTTAAATGATTATTTAAAAGCCTTTAAAATGACAATTCGTCAAAAACTATTTTGTTAAATACAGAAAATCAGAATTTTAATTATACAGCAAGACACATCTCCACAGAAACGCGCATTCTTTTTCATCTTAAAAATTAAGAGTATTTATATTGAATATCAAAATAAAGATGGATAAAAAATCCTGTTCACCTGCTCATGAATGATCTCTGATACACTAAAAAAAGTAAAAAAGGTTAAACGAATTAGAAACAAGATACTATTTTTTTTAAAATAAATCTAATAAAATAATAAGAATGCTAAAAACATTAAAAAAAAGATGTTGAATAAACAAAAAGACTTTTGATCATAATTTATATATAAGCAACAGAAACGCATTGTCGTCCGTCATTGATCATCTCATTATATTCTGATTAAATATCTTATTTGGTTGTTTGTGTTTCTATCAATTACAATCATATTTTTAGTGTTTAAAAAGCCAATTAACGGTGTAAAAACGAATTTAGCGCTGATGTTGGTCCAAGAATCAAAAATTTAATCTGGTTTGTATCAAAAGCCACCCAAATTAATAACTTTTTTATTGCTAACTTTATAATTTTAATATAAAAATTATGCTTAGTTAAAGAACTCCAAATTTTGGTCGTAACTTTTTAAATACTTATAATTTTATTAAATGAATGCACCCCGATTTAAAGAACTCCAAATTTTGGTCGTAATTTTTTAAATAATTATACTTTTATTTAATGAATGCAAAGATAAGGTTTGTTTGGGTCAGAACACGGCCTATGAAAAAATGTAAATAATCAATTATATCTAAAAACCCATAATTCAAGAAATTTAGTGATTGAAGTTAAATATATAAAAAACATAGACAACTGCCAAAAAAGCGGCTGGCGAATCGCGCCTATGTGTGAAAAAAACAACGAAACCAACGCATATAATCAAATCAGACAAAAATATTTCATAGATTGCCCTTCTAGTCCTAACATTTATTTATAATGTCTAATTTTAAAGTTACAGATTGAATTTAACGCCACAGCCTGATGGATGTAGGGTAACTGCAGCTAATTTGTAAAAAATGTAATTTATGAATTTTAAAAGCCTAAGTAAAGCTTTACTAATACCAAGAAATTTAATTTAAAAAAAATGATTATACTAAATTTATCGACCTGCAACAAAAAACATTGTTTATGAAACAAAAACAATAATAACTATTCAATTAAGAAAATCGCTGCAATTTGCTGTATTCAATAAATAATTTCCTTAAATTTTCTAACCAATTTAAAAAGAAAAAATCTAACTTTTTTTAATAGTTAAGAAATAAATGATTAATTTTGATGTTTTATGGCCTAAGTAGCTAACTGATTTATTAACATTTTGATAGACGTAAAACTATTTGGGCTTTTAAGTACCCTGTTTAATTCTTTATTCATGTCAAATGTTATACATAATTTATGTCGTAGTGGCAAAAAAACCTAAAATATATTTTTATAAATCATTTTAAAATTAATTAATCCGGTTTTGTGCATAGAAATAATATTGTATATTAAAAAATGAAATAGAAAACTATTAAACATGTTTAAAAACTAAAAGTGCAAAATGTAAATAATTATATGTTCATAAAACCAATTCAATAAATTTTACAGTCAGTCGCACCGACAAATAATAATTATTATTTGCTTAATATAAGATATAATAAAGTCGATTTCGTTAATATCTACCAAATTAAACATTATGCGTTTATAGTGGCAAATAAGCAAACCTAAGGTATTCTTAAATACTTGAAAATAAAAAAAAAACAAAATTTGATGACCCTATAATGTAAAATAATTAAATTTCCGTTTGTTTATTGGTATAAAATAAAAAATAAATTTAAGCAACAAACAAAATATAAATTAATTCTCTAGACATAATATGATATAAAATAATCTTCAATATAAACATTACCAAGCACAAATACACAATTTAAAAGAATTGGTGAATTTTCAATGAAATTCAACTAAAACACCCAAAAATTAAATGATCCTTAATTTGGAGGTTGCATACATCCGTAGCGAAGAAGAAGAACAAATCCACACATTCGTGGAAATTTTTAAAAATCTCAACAAATAAATATAACAAATTAATTTTTAATATAGAATAAAATTAAAAACACATATAATTTATTCGCATAATATTTTTGAATCAAGATTTAGATAATTAAATTTTAATATGTTTTAATAATTTAATCCAAATTAAGTGCTCAAAAATTTATCGCTCTATTGTTTAAATAAAGTTACAAATTTTGAACAAAATCGCAAAATTAAAAGTAATATTTAATTATAAGTTAAGACAAAATGATTTACATTTTTGCCTTCATGATATCACAAAATGTCAATAATTCAAAGTGCGCATTGTTTGTGTCTTAAACCAACCAAATAAAAATGATAGGGTGCCTAGTATTAATAGGTTTTTTATTTGATATTTTGTTCCTATTTTCATATTCATTTTGTTTTTGTCTTTAATAGTTTTCGACAGCTGAATATTCAACCATTCAAAAAAATTATTCCTATGACTTTTCTTTGCCGGAATAAATTTAACTACTTCTGGTTGTAAAATTTAAACTCATGGGCATACGATTAATAAATTTCATTTGTTTAATGTTTAGCTCAATTTCAGTGAAAAACTAAATAATAGTAAACCATATTGTTTTTTTGAAAATTTGTTTATATTTTATTGTTAATTTTAAAAAAAAATTATCTAATACAATACAAACATTTATTACAATAAATGATATTGATGCATGGATTTGGATACAGAAGCACTAGCAGAACAAGCCCATCACGAATTACAAAGTGGAACTCAAGCAAAAGACAATCGCCGAGAATAAAAAATTGTTTTTTAATAATTTTATGTCATTTTTTATTTCATTATAACATTAAGCTTGGGTTAAATTTTATAAAAAAGGCAAATCATTTATGAATCCGTTACAACTAGAGACCGGCCAGAAGGTTCGGCCGGTACTATTCGGTAAAGTACCGAAAAAGTTCAAAAAGATTCGGTCGGTACTTTTCGGGAAAGTACAAGTACCGAAAAGTACCCAAAAAAATTGTTGGTACTTTTTCGGTTTTCGGTACCAAAATTTTTTAACTAAACTCGTTTATTTTAAAATTGTTGACGCCTGAGATATCGAAAATCAATTAAAAAATTCCAAAATAATTAAAATAATAATTACTTTCGTTACTTATGTAAAGATAACTGATGATAAAACATAGGAATTTTTTACAAAGGAATTAATATTAAGTCTTATTCAAGATGCATCTAATATGCTTAACTCAAGCAATTATATTACTACCTGTACGTACAAAAGTAAATAAAATTTACATAATTATTTGGCTTATTAAACGTTTAAGAATATCTTGAAGCCTAAAGAATGCTTTTGTGGGAAGGACACAAAAAACACATCAAGCCTTATTACCCAAAGCAACAGGTATGCATACATTATAAAAATTATAAATCCATAAATGTAAAGAATGTATCTTTGAGGATTCATAAAAATGTTTGATAGTTCAAAATATATTGGATTTTAAAAATAATTAGAAAATTTTCAATATTATTTAATGGAAATGTTGTAAAAACTTTTAAATAGTACAGGATTACCGCATCTCTAATAATAATTAACGAGTAAAAATTCAAAAAAATTACTATGAATATTTTAAATATAAAGAAATTTACTTTCAAAGTTCCTTTTGTATGAAATTAACATAAAATAAAGTAAACATAAATTCATACGCCTGATGATGTCATTTATTTTTCTTAGTAAATAGATAAATTTATCAGATCATTATTAAAATGGTTTAACAACAATGTCTTAACAATTTTCTTAGAATAAATTATTTAATTAAAAAATAAAGATCCAAAAAGACGCGGTGGCGTTAATTGTCTAACTCCGAACCAAAAATCAAATTTTAAAAAAATGTTTCAAGACAACGGTCGTCGTGAACGGCGACGAGAAGGACTCACGACCAGCCTAACGCACAAGCAGATGACAAGGGGAGAAATGCGGGCCCTTCTGTGCGTCCAAATGGGTGGACGAGTGGCGTTTAACGGACGCAGCGTCAAATTTTAATTTGAACTCACAGACTTAATAAATCTATTAAGAATTAAACAACTAACAAAACAATACAAATAAATTTATATGTAGACAAATATAACCTTTTATCAAATTTTTTTAGCTTTATACTTACTGAAATTTTGAAAACATAATTGTTAACTTCAAATAAAAATACACCCAACAAACAGCAAAAGTTGTAAAAAACCATTCTTTTGATAACGTAAAGCAACATACTAATTTAATAATCACAAACCGAATCGCTGCATGTTTTGCCTTTTTTCTTAAAATAATTTAAATGATCAATAGAAGATATTTAACTAATGTAGGCAAAAATGCTAATATGTTTTAACATATTATTAATATAAATAAAAATAAAATTATTAAAACGCCAAATTTCTACAAACAGTTTAAAAATTTAAAAAAACTTTAAATGTTTACTTAACAATCAATTTTTAAACTTTTTAAAAAAATTTGTTAAATTAAATAAAATTTTAAACATTATGCGCAATAAAGTTTGTTGTGTATTAATAATGTTATTATTAAAACCTTATTATAAAATATTTTATTAATATATTCGAGCATCAGCTTCCATTCTTTTATGTGAATAAAACTTTTCAGTTCAAGGAAACATAAAAAAACATTAACCTAGATGATTAATTTAAAATTAATTATTTTATACTAAAAAAAATTAAAATTGACTAAAAATATTAAATCATGAAACAATATAGAAAAATTTTATAAGCAAAGTAACAATAAAATTCATATATGTTTACATAACATTTGTAAATTAAATAAACAAATTTAATACTTGAGAAATAAATAAATATTCTTAATGGAAAAACAAATATCATAATATAATGTCTCATCAATTTAATAATTGTTCGTCTTAAACTATAGAAAAAATGAATTTAATTATTTTTAAAAAAATATAAATTACATAAAATATTAAAATTGAATTTGATAATTACAAATAGTTTCAGAGAACAACAAAGTAAAATTATTGAAATATTGAGCAAATAGTAAAATATTTAAATGATTAAAAACAGTAATCACTCATAATGCCAACAGTTTAAAAAATGTGTGTAAACTTTTAGAAGTTGGCAAAAAAATAAATAAAAATATCCAAATAAAAAAATAACAAGCCTTTTAACTTTTATTTAAATTATTCTAAAAAATATAGGAAAAATTTTATCACTGCCTCCACAGTTCGAAAAACGTTGGATTGTGCCAGAACGCTACCATGCTCAAAGGCGAAAAACAATTTACATGAAAAAACATACTTTTATAAGCCTAACGGGGATAAAACAACCTAATTGAATATCAACAACACTGCCTGAACTGTTTACTTTTTCCTTACAAACAAATTTAAGTCCTTTATACATTAAATTACCAAAAAAATTCAACTTAAATAATACAATATAAAATATTTAAAAACTTTTAAGGTGTGAAAATAGATGAAAATTCCTGGTTTTTGCAAATTCAAGCATTGATTTATTTTTCAAATGCATACGGAGATAGCGACCCAAAATAAAAAATATAAATTAACTAAATTAAAATAATAATATAATAAAATGTATATGCAAATCAATCAAAAGCGATGTCGATAAAATTCAAAATGTTAAAATATAAGTTGGGTCTGAAGCAGTGAAAAACACTAAATTTTTTTCGCTGGGGTTCATGTAAAAATCTCATATCTGTGAACGATTTATACCTCTTTTAATAAAATTCACGCACATAGATTTTACAAACGGTTAAAGATTAATAAAAACCCATTATAAATCAAATCAGTTTTCTGACATTTTTAGCGTTTTAAAAAATTATTTAAAATTTCTATTATAAATCTTGCTTTTAAGTATCGACTTATAAATTATATTTAAATTTCATAATATTTCATTTTTATTCAAGCCATGATGAAACCAGTACTTTGCACATCATTTCTCGTCCTGGTGTGTTGCATTTTTTACAACTTTTGCAATTCTGACCGTTGTATTGCTTCATTTTCAATTAATAGCCATAATCTCGCATCATAGTTACTTAATAACTAAGGGATCATGGTTGACTTTCTTTTGGATTTTGTGTTAATTATATAACTAATAAAGGTTTAATTTTAATTCAATTTTATTAATTAGCGATTGATTCTCTGTTTTCGATTATTTTGTTTATTTCATTGGTACCAATCAGCAAACTTTCTTGTTATTTGACTATATAAATTATTTTTGCCTATGTTTTTGTTCTCAATAGTTTTGACTTGTGTTCATTTTGCTAAATTTATCATTTATTACAATAAATGATATTGATGCATGGATTTGGATACAGAAGCACTAGCAGAACAAGCCCATCACGAATTACAAAGTGGAACTCAAGCAAAAGACAATCGCCGAGAATAAAAAATTGTTTTTTAATAATTTTATGTCATTTTTTATTTCATTATAACATTAAGCTTGGGTTAAATTTTATAAAAAAGGCAAATCATTTATGAATCCGTTACAACTAGAGACCGGCCAGAAGGTTCGGCCGGTACTATTCGGTAAAGTACCGAAAAAGTTCAAAAAGATTCGGTCGGTACTTTTCGGGAAAGTACAAGTACCGAAAAGTACCCAAAAAAATTGTTGGTACTTTTTCGGTTTTCGGTACCAAAATTTTTTAACTAAACTCGTTTATTTTAAAATTGTTGACGCCTGAGATATCGAAAATCAATTAAAAAATTCCGAGATAATTAAAATAATAATTGCTTTCGTTACTTATGTAAAGATAACTGATGATAAAACATAGGAATTTTTTACAAAGGGATTAATATTAAGTCTTATTCAAGATGCATCTAATATGCTTAACTCAAGCAAATATAAAATGTACAGCTAATATTACATTACTACCTGTACGTACAAAAGTAAATAAAATTTACATAATTATTTGGCTTATTAAACGTTTAAGGATATCTTGAAGCCTAAAGAATGCTTATGTGGGAAGGACACAAAAAACACATCAAGCCTTATTACCCAAAGCAACAGGTATGCATACATTATAAAAATTATAAATCCATAATTGTAAAGAATGTATCTTTGAGGATTCATAAAAATATTTGATAGTTCAAAATATATTGGATTTTAAAAATAATTAAAAAATTTTAAATATTATATAATGGAAATGTTGTAAATAACTTTTAAATAGTACAGGATTACCGCATCTCTAATAATAATTAACGAGTAAAAATTCAAAAAAATTACTAATGAATATTTTAAATATAAAGAAATTTACTTTCAAAGTTCCTTTTGTATGAAATTAACATAAAATAAAGTAAACATAAATTCATACGCCTGATGATGTCATTTATTTTTCTTAGTAAATAGATAAATTTATCAGATCATTATTAAAATGGTTTAACAACAATGTCTTAACAATTTTCATAAAGATGGCGACCACAAATGATAATGAGGGCTGTATATTCATTATATTTGTTAAATACAACCGTATCACTAAGCTAAGTTGACCTAATGCACGGCGAAATCTTACTAAAAAAGTTAAATTTAAAAAGGACAAACGCCGCTCATGGCTAATGCTTACAATTAATACTGACTAACATGCTACTGAATCAATGTAAAATAACAGTAAGTGTTGCTACTTTCATTATGTTTTGCTCTAGCCGGATTTTATTAAATAAAACAGTCCATTGGTTCAACTTTTTAAAGTTGTTTTCAGTAACTCTTTGTTTTTTGTTTACGATAAGATTTACTTAAATAATTAGTTTGCATTTTTAAACCAAGTCAATTATGTTTATGCAATCCACTTATATCAAATTAACACTATAATTATTTCGCGCTGAAAAAATAATATAAAACTATAAAATAAGAATTAAAAAAATAACTGTAAAAATTAAGGTACCTATTTAAGAACATAATGAAATAAAAGAAATGCAATAAGCAATGCCGGACGGCGAGTGCTGGATGCCGGTGTTCGTGGAGTAACAAGTAAGAAGCGACGACGCAGGACAACAGCACGCTGCGCAGCACCACACAACTCCAATACCGATGACAGCAACTCACAAACCCACCGGATAGCTTTCGTTTTATTTTTAATTTTAATTTACAATTATTAAAATTTACGCTTAAGACAATATGCAGAATAAAGAAGATTTTTTAAATTACAAATAAACATTCATTATCGAATAAGCAAGTGATTCAAATTAATTATACATAAATAAAACCAACTCTAAGATAAATATTTTAATAGGAATTGGTTACCAAAGAGAATACTTTTGATAAAAAACACTTGTTTCAATAATTAAACCCTTTAAAATATATTACAAAAGGCAATTAAAAAAGTACACTTAAAGCTTAATAAAAATATTTTACCAATGTTCCATAAATATGTCTATAATTTATTATTTTGAATTAACGTGCTTACATAAAAATGTTTGTTTTTTATATCTCCATCCTGAGCTTTATTTTTCTTTTGTGAAAAAATGTTATTTTTTTATCCGTAATATTTATGTAACCGTGATTAAGGCCTCCAGACATGACAGAGTTAATTATAAATTTGTGTTGCTTTTATGTTGTAAATTTTTTAAATCATAACAATTTTCGTTTACTTTGTTATGAGGTGCCATACCTTACACATAACTAAATACATACATTTAAACACAATAAATGCATGGGCAAATTAAAAATCAAAAGATATAATATAAAAAATAAAAACTGTTACATGAGTGCAAGACCTTGACAAATAAGTTTATTCCAACATTTAATTTCATTAAAAAAATGCTCTATGCCAATAATAAAAAAGATAAAATTAAAGATTATATAAGTGTCAGTAACGATAATTAAAAAAATTTTGGAAAAATACGAGCAAATAGTGTTTTATAGATATTATGTGATATAATTTATTGCATGGTTATTCGAAACTTATAAATATTCAACTGGTGAAAAATCGCTCTTTTTATATGGTCAGGTCTTTAATCTGAAGCTTCAAGCTTGATTTAAGATAGACAAAGCTCATTTGAGGCAGTGTGTTTTCTTAGATTAAAATAAATTAACAAAACTATACTATTTTAGATTTTCATATTTTTGGAATTTGTATGAGCTTAAAAAGTTTAAATTACCGGAATTGTCTAAATTATAAAAGCACAATTAAACTATAACTAAATGTATGGTGTAAATTCATGAATGAAATGATCATAAATTTGTTGGGATGAATAAAAAAATTGTTGCAAGAGAATCGGTGGCCAAAAAAAAAAAACGATCGGCAATCAAGATTAGTTATTTAAAAATAATTTCATTTGATTAAAAAAATAATAATTACAAATCAAAAAAATCAATAAATGTTTTAAAGTCAATTTATTTGCCACAATTTATGTTTTTCTGTTTAACCGTTTTTGATGTTTAAATAATATACAATATTTAAATAAGCAACCTCGTGATTCAATTTTTTTATACAAAGTTGTTATAATTGAATAATTTTTCATTATCCACAGATTAAATCTAAAACAGCTTAAGATATAATAACATTTTATTAAATTTGTTAAAATATATAATTATCTTAAATATAAATAAATATTAATAATGCTAAAAATCAATACATATAAAAAGTACTTATAAACAACTCCTGGATAAGGCTAAATGGTAAAAAACTTGATTTGGTTCTCAATTTTTAAAAATGAATAATTTATAAAAAATTATTTGCAATTCGTTTCTGCGATGATCGAGCTGAAAGGAACTTTCTTCTCATGACTTGGCACAACTACGGAAAAATGCATTCTTACAAAAAAAAAGCGTAAAATAAAAAGCAAAACTAAAATTTGAAAATATTAATATGTATCTAAATTTAAAAAAAGAACACCTTTGACAACCAATTAAATGCTTTAAACCAAATTAAAATTTTTATTTTAAAAATTTTATTAGTGTTGGACTTTGGTATATGATAAATAAACATTTGTCTGATAAAATATTAAATGATTTATAAACTGAATACACATAAAGCTTGTTCGTTATAAAAATTTCTTCAAACTTTTTAGCCGATATAACGCAATTGCACTAAATGGATTGGTTTTATTGGGCTTGAGTTTTTAATTCAGTTCAACTAAACAAATAAATAATAAAACTAAAAAGCATTAAAATATATTTATTTTAAATAAAGCTTATAAGTAGAAAAGGACGAAAACTCACCACATAATGTTACCAATAATAATGAAACGTAAGAAAATAAATGTTAAAATGAGTTATTTTTTAAATAAAAATACACTAATAAGATTACTGCGCTGTACGTTGCAAGACCCAAATTTGTATTAAAATAAATTTAACTATACAATGTCATTAAAAAAAAATTATTCTAAAAATCAGTATTCAATATTATGCAACTCAAGCATAGAATTATTATTTCCAGAATTAATTAGGCCAATTAATTTAAAGATTAGATCAACAAAAGAACAAATGGAAAAAGAATTAAAAAAGTAAATAATGACAATAATAACTAAAAAAATATAATAAAAAATAAATAAATAAATCTCCAAAAACATTCTTGAAACCCCCGATGTTGTTTGTCGAAAACGAGAAGCATTAAAATTCTTTAAACTAAAAACTAAAAAGAAAAAAGAATTAAATAATCATTTATTAGAATTACATAATACAGTTCAAATAAGATACAACAAAATAAAATATTCAAAATTTTTTACAATACTATAAGTAAACTTATTCTTAAAATAAAAAAACCGAACATTGTTTTTGGAAAGAAACTTCTAAAAATCAATGAGTAATAGCTTGAAAACTTCGTCGAACAAGCTCCAACGCGAAATCAATGGGTAAGTACGATTAAAAATAAATAAATAAATTCAGCTTCAATATATTACCCCTCAATCGTTTAAGAAATAGAACAATGAAGGACTGTATTTTTGAAAATAACTTTAATATTATAATCATAACATAACCTTTAAGAAAAAAAGTTTTATATTACACCAAAACCGTTAATCAATTTTAAAAAATCACTAATAATCCATCCTAGCTAATTTTGAAAAACATAATATTTTATAGAATAACATAAACTTTCACAATATTTGTAAAATTTAAAATCAAAACAAAAATTTTGACTTAAATCAAAGCAAAGAATACAAAAAAATTTCCTTTAAATTCAGTATAAGTGCTACTCTAAAAGTGCCTTGTGAAAGGATTTGAAAAGATGAAAAGAAAATTTGGCATTTTGAACATTACATAACAAAAAGATTGAGCTAATGTTCGCATTTCCTGCCATTTGTTTTAAAGTCAATTTATTTGCGACAATTTATGTTTTTCTGTTTAACCGTTTTTGATGTTTAAAAAATATACAATATTTAAATAATCAACATTGTTTTTTTATACAAAGTTGTTATAATTGAATAATTTATAATCTTTTGTGTAAATTTTTGTTGGACAAGAAAAGCATTTCAGCTACCTAATAGAAGTTTGTTTTCTATTTTAATCTTGTGTAAGAATAAAACAATCGTCTATACTTAAATTATTTTTGTGTTAAACTTTTTTATTATCTTTGCACGTTTGTAATAATTAAATCATTTTTAGAGTTTTATTTTATTTATATAAAAGGTGTATTATTTTGTAAATATTCATTCCGAATTGTTGTTAATTAATTTTTGACCAAATTTATTTTATGTTTCATTCCATCAGTTAATATTGAGTTGAATCTTTTTTTTGACAGTCAAACTTTAGTTATTCGTAATGTTATCATAAAAGCACAGTTTATATAATTTTATTTTTAATTTGGAGTGAGACGATGGATATTTATCTAAATGATTAATGTATTGTTTTTAATTATAACTTTTGTTTAAAAACATGTTAACAATTAGGAAAATTATAAATTTGATTTCAAAAAATATTTTGTATATAACTTTTGCAAACATAATAAAAATTTTGCTTAACTATTATTTTTTTAATTTTCCAGGATGCTGAGTCCCTAACATTTCAGTCCGTTCTGAAGTATGAACACATATGGTAATTTGTTAATTTTATAAATTGATCGCTATGCGAAGTCCCAAAGACATTTCGTCGTTTCTTCTACTATTAAATATAACTTCCATTCTTTAATTCTTTTTTTAACAAACGTTGATCATTTTATTAAATACGTAATTGAATAACTCCATCGGATCACTTTATTTATTAGGACGGGGCCTTTTGATCTTGAGCCATTTAAATGATTGACGAGCAGTATCGTCACATGTAGCTGTGCTACAGGTATATAAAGTTTCAATAATATATATTTTATTTGTTCAGTGTATTTTTAGTTGGGTAATATTTTGTTTTTATTTGCTTCTTTATAAACGAATATCCTATATTTCTTAAGTTATTCTAATTTATAAATCAACAAATTTATATTTTAATCTTCTAAAATCAGGGTAAATTTATGACTTATTTATTTACAAATTCCGATCGCAATTTCTTGACAGATTTGATAAAATTGGCTTTTTGTCGTTTTAATAATTATATTGTATGGTAAATTACAATTGACACTGAAAAAATGGTTCCTGTCTAAATCAATTAAAGAATTCTCGGGTAAGTTGGGGTTGTTTGAAATGGAGTTTTTAAAGGCTTAAATTGTAATCCGAGTACTTATTATGCATTTTTTTATACTTATATAGGTATCATTTATTTAATATAATTGAAAAATCAGATAGTTTCTTGTCTTTATATTAACTCGGCATTAATAACATTAAATTTTTATCATTTATTTATTATTTCTTATATTTTTATAGCACATTTTTTCAATAGAATATTAAAAATAATTATTTTAACAAATTGTTTTAACTGGAATTAGCCTGTTAATTTTGGGAATTCTAAAATTGAAATGCTATAACTTTTTTCAAACTCAACCAAATCAAACAAACTTTACGGCATTTTATAGAGGGTGCTTTTCACATTGAACTTTTTAAAAACAAATTGAATGGTTGAGTTTTAAAAAGTATAGAATTTCCAAAATTTACCGATTTCCAAAGCTCTTCACACTGATCTGGTTAGCGGCACTTGCTCTTCCTATGCGGCTTTTACTAAAAGGTTAATTTTAATGTTTATTTAAAAAGGTATTATAAAAAAAGTAAACTATTATAATTTTATAAACAAATGCTATTTAGTGGCATTAGCAGATTTCATAAAATATAAATTGCATAGCATTATTTCAAAAATTTTAAAATATTGCAATAATATACTTTTTTAATTATCATAAAAAGTTGTTCACAAATTAGATACAAAAACACCGCCACAATCAATCTATACATTATAATTTAATTTTAGGCAATATTTTAATTTCGAGTTTTAGCAGCAATATTATAAAATAAGTAAATGAAATAAGAAACAATTATAAGAGTTTGAAAGTTTGTATATATTAGAGACCGGACTTGAGCTTCGAGCGAGACTCGAGACGAGATTCTCGAAAAAATCTCGTATCTCGAAAAATCTCGTGAAGCTCATTTTAGTCGAGACGAGATGTCGAGACGAGATTCTCGAAAAATCTTGGATCTCGAATCTCGAGCCGGAACAGTCGAGATTCGAGATTTTTGATGAAAATATAATTTTTTTTTCAAAATTCTCCAAACTCCACCTAATTTTGTACGGGTAAAAAGGGAGCAGCACTTAGAAGCATGTCTCATAATTTGGGTTAAAATCCCATAGGGTGCTGGACAAAACATAATTACATTAAGCAAGATTGGACTGGCAAAAGTATAAACGTAAATAACAAGTTAAAGATGTCCTTTGCCACGAAACCAGGCCCTTTCGATACTCGCTACAAACATATTAAAATTCAAAAAATAAACAAAAAATTAGAGAATCAAACTGAATTTTTGAAGTTTTCATACAATTTACCATTTTCTTAATAAATAGATAAAATACTAACAACAAAAAATATTATTTAAAATACAGAGTAATTAGCATTAACAATAGTATACGTTGATATATGTGTTAATAACAATTAAAGGACTTCAAAATAGAATATGAAATAATGAAATTAAAAGAATAATAATTGAATGAAATATCATGACAAAACAAACATTTGTTGTAAATAATGATTATTTGTTAATTCAATTAGTAAACGATATATACAACAAACACTGCAATGAGCTCTTGCAAATGATTTAAAAACTTTCACACGGCCTGCTGTGTTCACAAAAATGGCGAAAATTAGGCTGTGCTGTGTAATAGCTTTTTGCAACAAAAAAATTATTGTTGTTAAACTTAATGAAACTTGACCGGTAATTAAAAATTATTTTAAAGAAAGATGCTGATTAAACTCAAATAAATATGAATGTTAATTTTTAATTAATTTGAAGTCAATTTCCACGAGGTTCTAGAGGCTACCCTATTGTACATGCCCTTTTTGTTTTTCTTCACCATATCAAAATGAATTACCTAATACATAACGGTTTTGGATATTTTTTTTATCTAGCAGTTCATATTATTGCATTAATTGAAGAAATTCTTCTTATATTGAACTCTATTACAATAATTCATTTTTTGGTATTATATTATATATTTGACATAATATTTGTAAAATTTTGTAGTTAAAAACGCTTTTATATACATATGCTTAATTTTTTCATTTATTGGTTGCGTGCAACTTTTTGAAAAAGACTCGTCTAAACCCATGCACCGCCATTTGGTGCCCGATTAAATGTAAAACGGGGACATTTATTTTAAGAATTAATTTTCTTAAATAAATAATTGTTAATTAAATTCAGTTAAGGCAGCGTCAGCTGTCGCATTCGTCTCCCCCTGCCGTTCACTGTCCCAATTTTCAACTTGGGCATTCTGAAAGTTCTTCCTTTTTATGTTTTTTACAACTCATGAAAAGTTAACTTCCATATTCTTTGTTTATCTTTTTAAAAAAATAAACTGCACACTAGTTACTGATAATAATAAATTTAATTAGTTATTTTATATTTAATTTTAATGTTTTTTAAATCTCACTTTTATGTTTACTTATTTTACTATTTTACTATTCAGCAAATTGCACGCGATTATGAATTAGACGGGTTTTATTTTTATTAACATTATTGCAATTCTATTTCTCATCCTTATGTTCTTTTTTCGCCGCAGCTTCTTTTTGATTAACGCCCAATCCATTTATTAATAACTGATTGATAAAATTTTAAATAACTTCTTATATTTTTCGAATTATATTAAAATAAAAATATGCATTTTTGGTAAATTAACAATTTATGGACCTCCTCCATTTCCAGTAGCGACTCCATGATCCCATCTTACTATACAATGCCAACGATGTAGCTTAAGAGACAAATAGAGAAATACGTTGGCAACATGATGAATTGTCGGGAATATAAAAATTAATTTAATACATTTAAAATATTCGTCTTTGAGAGTAAAGTTAATCTGGAACCGCCTTTTTTAGGCTTATGTGATAATTAAATTGTCTGTAGATTATCAATATAAGAATATTTTTTTAATCATGTCTCTTCTCGTGCAAGTATTATTTAAATTGAGACGGTTTATCTTTTGGAGTGCATTATTTTCATCTAAATTATTTTTTTGATTTTTAAAGTTGAATTATATGGTTTGAATATAAAATAAAAAAATGATTTTCTTGTTCATCCATTCTTCTTTCACAAGCTATATAGGGAAACAAAAGAAAAACAATTGCAAGTAATGCGTTATTCCTCTTAGTTTTGAGATTTTGACAGAGGTAAGTTTTAAAAATCTCAGTTTATGTATTTAACCATTTTTTTTTGAAAGTATTAATTCACATTAGCTGCCGTCCTGCAGTCACCATTCAGAAAGTTTGCCAAACTTTGTATGATAAAGTCGTATTTTGAAATATCAATTTTATTTTTATAGGGTTATTTTCTGAACGAATTATTCTTAACATTGCTTTGTAACTTTTTCGCACAAAAAGCACAATAACTTTGTAGGATTATAAATAAATAGGTAATTAATTTTAATAAAATTTTATTTATTTTAACTATTTATCGATTTTGATTTTCATAAATTAATTAGGTTTTTGTTGCATTTCCTTTAAATAATAAATTGATATTAAAAATGAGCTTTTTAATTTTTTTTTTGTGCCATTGCTGGCTTTGTTTAATATGTCATATTTAAATTAGCATCGCTCCCAGCCTAAAAAATCTAAATATTTAAATCATCTGATATTTTAATATTATTATTTTTATTTGTATACATTGCTCTCTTATCCTCCTTTGCTTCGTTCATTTCTAAATTAATAAATACTTTTTATTAATATACTTTTTAACGATAAAATGAAAGATATGTTGTAATGTTTTTAGTGTTTCATACATGCAGTGAAACAAAAAGATCTTTAGTAGACTAACAAAAAGTCCTTTAAAATTTTTATTATTTTAAGTTAAAAAAAGATAATTACATTTTTCATAATCAATTATTATATTTATAATTAGAATATTTCTTTAAATATACAGGCTGGTAAAAAGTTCCAGAATTGCTCTGAGACATCTCGAACCGGTTTGGTCAAAAAGGCCAAAAACAGTTTTTTCCGGTCTTAAACCGGTTAGGCATGGAGATAGCTGCGCGTTACCAGCGGTGTGTTTTTAGGCTAGCTGGTACTGCATCGAATCCAAAAAACCCAGAGCCGATAACAATTTGCCTTGAAAACGCAAAAATTTTCTGTGTCTTTTTTTGTAAAAATCCATAAAAATCGAAAATTTGTGGTTCTGAGCGCAATTTTTGCAGCCGACGTAGAATCAGCTAGGCTATTAGACAAGGGCTTGAACCGGAGCTTATTCTATGCAAACCGGTTTAAAACCGGGAAAACCGATTCTCGACTAAACCAGTTCGAGAATTTATATTTTGTTAAAATTATTTGTATTTATTAATATTTACGATTTTATTAATTAATTTAGAATTATAATTATTGTCGTATATTGAGTTCTTTATATAATCATTCGCCGTTTCCGACTCAAATAATCTCTAAAACTAGTATTATTTCGTAACTTCATTTAACAATTAGAGATTTGATATTTTATTTAATCAATATTATCTTTTTAAATCCACTGAGATGTTTTAATATATCCTGTGGTGACGTGTATTTCTCACGAAGCCGTGACGTTGTTCATTTTAACGTTTCACATTATTATATTATAATTATTTATTTTTTAGTGGTAATGTTTTGTAAATTTTTGAAATTTACTGATATTCCTAATCCGTTTTTTTTGTTTGGTCGCATTTTAGCATTTGATCGACTTCATAGTTCTGTTTTAGAATCATAAAGGTTTGAGTGTTTAGTCCGAGCAAAATTTGATAATTAAGATTGATTAATTCAATCTCTTTTATAAATTATTTAATCAAAATTAATTCGTGAATTACGCTGAAACTCCACCAGTTTGACATACATGGTTTGCTTTTTGAAATTTTAGCTTTCCTCAATTTCAATATTTCATATAGTTTAAATGTTCATTGTAAATGATAAATTGCAGATTTTATTTTATCGTTATATTGATTCATGTAACAGTTTATTATATATTTAAATGTAATTGTTTTCTTTAAATATGCGTTTTAACTGTGGATTAAAATGGCATAAATTATTGCTTCTTTAAAAATCTTCATCTTATTAATAAACGCATGAGAAATAATTAAAAACGAAGCCCAGTCCGATTATGAATTTAAAAAATGTTTGTATTTATTTAATAAATCATTATGCTCAATATTACAAGCTTATAAAGTCTAGAAAGAATTAAATATTTTTTGATTCCAATTTTAATGATTTGTTTGAATTGAAATTCGGATAGTAATTTTATGTTTTCCAATTAACATTTAGGACCCGCTTCTTACATTTTTTTATACATGTTATTTTTTATTTTTAATAATTTTCAATAGCTTCAACTTTAGTAATGAGATTTAAAAATATCAAAACGAAATAAGCGCATTAATGAATTATCTTTAATAGAAGTGTTTAGAAGATTGTGTTTTTGTTGTTGTTATTTTATTCGGTGGTTTTATGATCAAATAAATTTTACACCGCGGTTAATTTCAGGGTAAAAATTAATTTCACGGTAAGTGCCGATATTTTTGATATTCAAATCAAATTTTAATTTATAAACTAAAGATTTTATTTTATATTTTTTTATAAAAATAATTTGATTACAAATTCAATTAATTTTGTTATACACACGTGTTTTTATATCTGATTGCGCCGTTCCAAATTGTTGGTGTTCAGCATTATGAAGGTTTAATTAATTTTACATTGCATTTTGATTAACTTGATTAATTAATCATTAGTTATTTTTTTCATTTTGTATTTTCATTTTTTATGAAAAAATTTAATTAATATCTTCGAATTACGAATGTGTAAATACAAAACTTTATCATTGGTTGTATGCCGCCGACGACTTCCACACGTTAATTTTACAGATTTTTATTGCTTTCATTTTTGTTTAAGATTATTTTTTATATAGACACTTGGAAAATCAATATTTAAATTCTTAATTGAGATTAACCTTTCTTTATATTATTATTGAGCAAGATTAATTTTTTAAGTAATTGTCTGCTATGCTCTGAATTTTATAGTTATTTAGAAAACATTTATTATTTGGGTAGGTTTTCTTAATTTTTTGTCAATTTGCTAATTTATTTAATAACTTAGCCCGGGTGCTTTATAAAACAAGGATTTGATTTTATTTATAAATATATTTATTTACTTACCATATTTTTTCCAATACAAAAACTCTTTGTTTATATTAAGTTTTATATGTTTTGACATTCTAATATAATTTAAGTACAGTTAATTTTTTGTTCATATTTATACTAATAATTGTCTATGCCATTTTGTATTATGAATTTGTTGTTATAAACCTTTTTATTTATAATCAACTTATTCAAGGAATAAATTTTTATTAAATAAAAATTTATTTTTATTAATTGCTTATCAATTCAAATAAAATTGGTTATTTTGGTAAAAACGTTATTTTTATTTGGTACATCAATGTTTCCGGTTAATTTATTTGACATTATTTTTATTCAATTAGCGCAACGCCGCCGGAGAATAAAATGGATTTAATAAGGCTTTTGGGTGTTTAAACCATAAAATGATTTACTAAATATTCTTTAATTATTAAGAGATTTATTACATGCAATTAAAATAGATGCGCATTTGTTGTTGTACTCACTGCTGATTATTTTGCATGAAAGACACTTAATTCTTATATTTTGGCTATTATTATAATTAAATAAAATTAAAATGACTCATCCAACGTTTTTTAATTAGACTTTGTATAAGGTGCTAAATTCTTACGTCGGTCAATTGCCCCATCTCCTGCTGTTAACAAACTGTGAAGCAGTGACCCATATCTTAGAAGCCACGCTCGCATTTTGCGCCAATCACATGTGGAATTTTATAATTTATATTTAGAATTTTTGGTAAATAATTTATTTTCTATTGATTTTTATTTCTTATTTTAAATTCTCCATTTATAATTATAATGCAATGTTTGAATTATCATAAATATATTTTAAACAATATAAGTTTTACTTTAAGATTTTATGTCTACTTTGTAAAAAAGTATTTTTTATGTGCACAAACTTTACTGTTACAGTGGAATTTTTATTTCGACAATATTTTAAAAATCTTTTTAATGAGTAAATTCTGAGATCTTGGATAATTTATTTAATATCTGTTAAAGGAATTATATAGAGGTTCCATTAAATAATTTTATTGCGTTTTATTTTTTGCCAATTTTACAAAAATACAAAATATTTTTAATTAAAATAATTTAAATTTTAAAATCAGAATAAATAGTAAAACCATTTTCACTCGCATGTTTTTTCTAGAAATATTTAATTTTTATTTATAAATTGCCCAAAATATGTTCAGTACCAGTCTGGTCATCCTGCTAACGTTCGTTGTAATGTTTAGGTTGAATCCGTCCTTAGTTGTCGATAAAAAAGTATTAAAATTACATTACTAAATATGCTCCGGCATCAAAAGAAAAATATTTATAAACAAAGAAAAAATATTCGAGAAATCATAAAATTTATATAATTATTTGTTATTCACAATTTCTAACTAAAAAAGTATAATACCTTTCAGCATTAAGCTTTTACAAATTAATCAATGTTATTTTCAATCAACGCAACAATTTGTGAAACTTAATGAAAAAATCACGCGCAAAAATTAGTTCTAAAATCACTAAAATGCTCATTGTGACAAGCAATTGCTCAAATTGATTATTAGAAATATAACGTTCTTGAGCGATAATGAAGCAATGTAGACTTTAATGATTTTTGGCGCTCAATGATACTTTTTAGGTATGATTGTACAAATTTTGAGATCGGAATCCTGATTACCCCAATGCTCAATGATTTTCTCAACCATGCAGCAAAAATCTGTTTTTGGATTAGTTTTTATTTCAGAGCTGTTCAACGATAATTACCATTTATTTTGTAAATTTAGCGATCTCATTAATTAAAACAGTTAAATTACAAATATACAGTAAGTATCTGTGTAAGTTAAATTCAAAATTTTAACATATTTAGTAAAGGCATTTAATTTATTTATGTTAATAAGGTTATTATTATTTTTTAAATTGAAGGAAAATTGAGCTAAAAAATATGAAAAATATATAATATATTTTTTTGTTTTATTGGATTCTTTTTTGCTGCTAATTATTTTTTAAGAATTATTTTTTTTGTTACAGTTTTCAATTCGTCAAACATAAAAGGCCAGTGAATAGGCCTGCTTGTTTTTGCGCATTGGCAGTATAATGGTGTAATCGAGTGCCGCTTTTGCACCCGCCGGTTGTCTTGAGTGCAAAACATCTTGAATAGTCGTGGACCTATCATAAAATTTATTGCGAGATGCAGTTTACTAAAAATCCCAAAGGTATAAATAAATCAAAACTAATAAAAACCATCGTTAAGTGCGTTGGAATTTAAAAAAATTAATTTTTTTTAAATTCAATATTTTAAAACTGTTCATAAAATAAATTCAAAATAAATTAGTAAAATAGTTCTTTTAACAATATTTGTTATATTCTGGTGAACATCGCTCATAATTAAAATGTCGATACTGTATGAACGAAAGTTACCGCCAATATTATATAAACATTTTAGCGTCACCATTTTCTCTTCTTTTTTATGCGAATGCTCAAATTTCTATTTTTTTCGAAACTTTCTTTCTGTAAAGAATGATATGTCTTAGAAAATATTTATTTATATATTTTCATGTTATTTTGCCGCTGCAATTTCTTGATAATTAGTATTTTTTACAGTTGAACTTTTTTGCTTTCGAGAAATGGGCGGGGATATTTAGTTTGTACGTCTATCAAAATGTTAATAAATCAGTTAGTAATTTAGGCAAAAAATCATCAAAAGTTAATTTATTTCTTAACTATCGTTTTAAAAATAGTTAGAATTTTTTCCTTTTAAATCGGTTAAAACTCGTAAATCATTCAAATTAAAAAATTAAAGGAATTATTGAAAGACCTCTTTTTTTATTTATTGAACACAGCAAATTGCAGCGATTTTCTTAATTGAATAGTTAATTTTAAAATTTAAAAGGTATATTTAGCTAGGAATTATTGATAAATGGAACCAATAAAAATGCAACAAAAGGCTTAAATAATTTCAAGCAAAAATATGAATAATAAATTTGTCCAAACAACGCATTGACATTTGATATGGACAAATTAATTTAATAAAATGTTTTGAAGTTAAGGGCATATATTATGATAACAATGGATATTGAAAGGAAAAATTGGGCATATTTTGACAGACGGCTCGTCGTGAATTTAATTTTAAACTTACATTTAAAATACAATAATTAATTAAAATTACAAAAAGATAGCAACAAAAAATTGTCAGCATCAGTAGGTGTTTGAGAGTTTGTTAGGCGAGTTTTAGCCCATTCAATTTTCAGCATTTTTTGCAAATATTTTTTACAAAAACTTACCAAAAACATTAAAAAATCAGGAGCTCGTAAGTTTATCTCCAATTCATCGGCAATATTCTTAATCCGCCATTTATTGTTAGTAGAGACCGGTTAACCCACTTTGCAATGACCTTTATGTATTTTTCTCTTGGCGTGTGCACTTAATGGTTAATTGGTTTTTAAAAAATTTTGCTTTAAAACTCTAAATTATTTGTTACTGAAAGCAAACTTTGACGGTTTTTCTAAAATAAAGAATTATTCATTTTAAATTTAAAAAATTATTTTTAATTACTTTTTAAGCTTTAAAATAATCTTGGATCGGCTTTCCAGTATTTCATTGTCTAGATCAAAAAAACGTAGATTTTTGAAACAATTAGCTGACTAATTGCCATATAATATAGATTAATGATTGTAATATATTTTAATTTAGTTTGACACTTCTATTAAAAGTAAATTTCCGTTTTTAAAAATATTTTGTATATATGATAAAATTTATTATTTATTTATCTAAATTATTATTTTAGTTTTCAAAGTGCTAGCGACATAGGGTGTGTAGCAATTGTTGAAGTGGAATCAATCTTGTTAGATTAACCTTTAATCTGGGTTATTCCTGAAGTTCTTATTAATAAATTCAATCCGAGTTTTGTGAAACATCCAATTAAATTTTACAATAAAAGCAAAAAATATTTTTGTCTGAAAATTTTATTAAAAAATATCCTCAAAAAATCATCGAAAATTATATCAGCTGGACTTAAAATATGAATCACATCTCACCATTTTTGTATCTACTTAATTCGGGCATTAGCACATTTATAATTAAACTAAAAATTTTATTTAAAAAATTTTTTGGTTAAGTTTAAAATAAGTATTATGTGAGAATACATAATATAGAAAAATTAAAATGAATAATTAAAAGAATATCACATAGTAAATTTTAATAAAAATCTTTCAACATATATTAGGACCAAATAATAAATATGATTATTTAAAGTAAATTTGATATTTATTTTGGAATAATGATTAATAAACAAATATTAAACCAATTTCAGAGTTTTAAAATATGGGAATACATCGGTTACCGAAAGGAACATCGTGACGTGATCAGTAACAATTGAAGAAATCGCCTCGGAGAATAAGTTTGCCATTTTATATTTTGTGAAAATAAAAGAAAATAATAAAGAGTGAAATACATAACAAACTAAACAATGTATTTATTTTTGCTTTTTTTTGAATAAATCATTTAAAAATTTAAATTTTATTAAAATTTTATCATAAAAATCAAAAACAAGTGTAATGTTTAAAAGAGCACATTCTTTTCATTAAACACTAAAAATTCTTTTTATTTAAAATGAATCAAATCACAAAAACATCTTCAAGTCATTGCCAAATTCAAACTTATTTAGTTAATTTATTAATGTTTATTTGTTTTAAATAAACAGTAAGTAACAAATTTTAAAAATACAATCCCCCAGAACACTAGTCAGCATCATGTGACAAAAAGCATGTTCTTCACCGGGAATAAATATGAAGAAGAAATAACAAACAAAAAAAAACTTAAACAATGTATCAAACACGGACATAGTTAAACATGTGGCCATAATGCTAAAACAGAGAAGGGTTCGATTAAATGTGTAATAATAGAAAAAATATAAATAAAAAAACAAAAAAACTGATATTGTCGTATAAACCGGATAATTTAAATTTGACATAATTTAAAAAATTTTTATATGTGGAAGTGATCAACAAAGATGTATTGTTGCTAGTCGCCAAGAATTATCTAACAATTACTATTAATATTTACCCTTTTTATTGGTATCCAATCATAAACTTATATAAATTTTAATGGCCTCATAAAAGAAATATGAAAGTTTCTATAGTTATAAGCCATAATGTATAAATTTAAAAATTAAAATTAATATTCCTCGACTTCGTAAAGTTTAAAAATTCTGTATAATATTTAAACTTTAATATAATGAGTTTAAATTCGTTTTTATTTTTGGTGCCAAAATCAGCTAAAGATGACCAAACAACAGCTGGCAGTGGGTGGTTTTCCCGCCTTTGAAACGTTGGAAAGGCGATCTATAAAAATTGTAAAACCCCAATAAATCTAAATATAATTAAATAACAACGATTTAAATAAAAATTAAAAAATAAAACCAAACATATTAAATTCAAATATTAATTATCAATAAAATATTTAATGTCTAATGAACGTTATAATACATTTGGATGTTGTAGTACCTTCGAGTTATAAAGCTATAAATCAATCCGTCAAATGTGTTTTGAATTATATTAATTTGAGGATACATTAAATTGAAAAACCAAAACAAGCGGTCGTTTAGCTACTAATTTTAACGATTTGAAATTTAAATATCTCTAAGTTAACAGCAACACTCTTGTTGTACATGTCCACCATACCTGGTTGTACACATACCCACATTATGCAAACTGCAATTGAATTGGCTTAAAAAGCTTCCATTTTCAACAACGTCTCTTTTAAGTTTTAATTTTAAATTAGTTAAATTATTATTCGAAAGCTTAAACAAAAAATTAAATATAAATAATAAAGTTCAAAAAAATATAATACGGCCAAAGAAGAATGGAAATAAAAAAATGCTTTAAAAAACATTCATGTTTTTCAAATCAAAAAAATATTAAAAATTCAACGACCGGCGCGGTCATAACCATCAGCAAACATTATGTCTTTAAAAAGAAGCAACTTCGCCCGCAATGTATTTCTCTAAACGGTCGGCTATAAACCTCATAATGGGATTAAATTTAAACGATGATGCAAACAAAAATAAACATCATAAACATTAAAATGACACAAAACAAATTAAGATAATAACGTAACAAACCTTAAATGATAAAAAGCGATAAAATCTATGGAAAGAAAATAATCAAAACAAAAATATTTGACTCAAGTGAATGAATCGTCTCCCACAAACATAGATTTTAAAAAATGACAATAAAATAAATGATATGACAAAAATAATAAAATACGTGATAATAAGATAACAAAAAAATCATCTTTTATTGGAATAAGATAAATAGAAAAATTGGACAAGAAATAATGAAAAAAAAGCCAAAAAAGAATGCGAAACAAATAACTGTAAAAAGCCCAATATTATATAAAATAAAGCAAAAATTTACCAATGACTAGCTTTCGCAAACCATAAAGTATATACATTTAAAGTTTTTAAATAGTAAATTAACAAGTAAAATAATATTCGAAATTAACATTTAATTAAATGTCTATTGGAGTTATTTTCCTTACAAAAATAACAGAGATAAGGAAAAATTATATTGTAACATTTAAATCGGGAACACATCAGCATCATTTCTTAGAGCGGTTTTCGCCAAATAATATATACGTTTGTCGTCGTGAACTCTCATGCTTATTACATTTTCTATCATTTCAAAATAAATTAATTTATAAAATAATGGACAAAGTAATTTTCCTGTATCATTTTGGTTGTTGCAAGTATACAGATCAAGCTTTTAGAAGGTCATTTAATTGGTAATAAGAATTAAGCAACAAAAAACTATTTTTATTATAATATTTTATTCGTGTTTATCAATTATAATATTTTTAAAGAGTTGATGATCTATTGACTGATGTTATTTATTTATTTCAAGTAATTATAAAAAAGACTTAACAAGATAACCTTAAATGAGGTTTAAGAATGTATTCTTATAAATGAGTTGACTGTTTATTAATGCTCAAGTAATTATCTTCATTAAACTATCTGATCCTATAAATCATTCTAATATTCGAAAACCCGTTCCAAAACCCAATGCAATACGACTTTTTTTATAAAAAAGGTGCATAAAAACAAAATAAATGATAAACAAAGCATCAAAAATAAAAAATAAATCCGAGCATACATTGTGATGTAATAATAATAATTGTTATGAGAATAATTAATAATATAGCAAAAATTTAAAAAAAGTATAAAATAAAATGTTTTATGTAGCATGGAATAAAAATATTATCTAACGAAGAATTACCCGCTTCTACTTCGAACGAGAAACATGGTAGAATTATTTGATCATTATTCAAATAAACATCGAATAAAAAATACCTTAATTCTTAAAACTAAAATCAAGAAAAAGTATTTCAAACCCATCAAATATGATAAACAAACCTATTCACTTATAATATTAGCTTAAAACAAACCGGTAACCATAACTCAGAAGAAAAACATGAGCTTGATAAACAATAGAATATTTTTTAATTTATGTATAAAAAGGCAGTGTCAAATTAACAGTTAGTCCAGAATAATTATTTTTTGTTCATCTGTTAAATATTTCAGCTTGAGCCGTCGAATGTTTTACATACATTTAACGTTCTTTGAATCTGATTTTTCGGTTTAATCTTAAAAGTATTGGTGTGTTTTGTTAAATCCGCTGTTATCTTCAAGCTCAAAGATTATTTAACAAATTTGTAATCGGCGTTAATATGTTATAGGTACTAATATTAAAATACTAGGTTAAAATACTAGCTTTAATTTAATTTTTTAATATATTTTTTTATTTTAAATTATTATTTATTTACTTTAATTATTACATTTAAATAAAATGATAAATCCATTATTTTTAATCATTTTTTTTTGAATAGTAGTCCTGGGGTGTCATTCCGCGGAACTCGAACAATTCTCGCTGCCTTGCGGTGCGGTGATATGTCCGCGGGGATAATTTCGCCGGCTTACTATATTTAATTATGCTATTATTTAGGCTAAAAACGTTTTGATTTTTTGAAAGGGGGTTGATTCTTTAAAAATTTATACAATCGTGAACCGATATTGTTGAGAGCTTCCTTTTCTCCTTCGCCTTTTAAATTGTTAAGAATTTAATCTTTTTTTTCTATTTTTTTAATTACTTGCCATGCAATTTACGATCTTCTAAATTGTTTTCAGTATCAATTCATTTTTCTACGTTTTTATTCAAAATTTTTAAACATTACAACTATTTGTTTTAAATGTGTCTTCTTTCTTATCTATGCATTTTTTGATCTAGAATAAATTGGAAAGTTAGGGCTGCTATCATTGCTAATTTGTTCAAGAAACATTAAGCAGAAAAAATAAATTTTATATTTTTATTATGTCATTTTATTTTAGCATACCTCTTTTAAATTTGTTTAACCTTTTTGCTTGGAAATAATTAAAAGCCAATTTTCAATCGTTTGAGTTCTATTTATTAGTTATTCGAACTATAATATTTATTTTCGTAAATAAAACGTACATATACAATTCAGTTGTTGTTATAATAAATTTCAATATGAGCTACTTACTTATAAAATAAAACAATATTGATCATGAAATTAAATACTTTTTCATTTAGGTATATATCATAATTTTGAAGTTTTGTCCAGCCTATCTAAATAATTTGTTAGAGTTAAAAAAAGAGTTCTAGGAAAAATGAATGCAAATAACTCGTCGATTTATATCATACATAAAAAACATCACCAAAATTTTATCAACTGAAGGACCAAATTCATAGTTTAAGCGCAGTTTTTTCTGTCTTTTCCAAACACTATACAATATTTCATTTTTTAGATATAAATATAATATTTATTACTTAATAACGGAAAAATACCTTTTTAAAAAATTGTTTGTTTTATTTGGTAATTAATTGCATATTTTCAAAGCTTTTGTTATAACTCGCTTTAAGACTTTAAATTAAATAAATTTGTTTGCACGATCGTTTTTTTGTGGTGTGTATTTTCATTATTTAAAAATAATTTTAACTTACCTTTGAATGATTATTATTAATGATTATTAGATTAAATATTTTATTTATATAATTTAAAAGGGTCAATTTTTATAACTACTTGACTATTTTTATAAAATGCCTTCTTGTAGAAGAGAAAGCTTGTGAATTACATTAAAAAAGGGCATTCCATGCGATAAATTTCCTGAATTGAGTTCTTCAGACTTATTGCCTTTTTATAGCAACACAAATTGTTATTTTATTTTATTCATCAAAAGATACGGTAATTTATTAGAAATAAGAAATCAAGTCGATTTTTAAAAACATTTTATACAATTTTATTTTTTAAACATTTTCTCAATTTGCGTTATCTGTTACTTTATTAATGGCAAATTGTTATAAAGTGTTTAATACATAGTAATAAAAACGCCCTTTAATTTAAAAACTAATATAATGATAAAGAAATAAAATAATTAACCGATAAAACTTGCAAAAAAGTGAAAGCTGACGTATAGAAAAATTATTATGATATTTATTGTACGGGAATTACAGACCCCGTTGTTATGGATGAGAAAAAGAGAGAGAGCAAATGATCGGCCTTTGATCAAACCGACAACGCAATTTCCCCTCTCCCTCTCTTCTCCCTTTTTCCTCTAACGGCCTATCCCCAACCCTTCCCGTTATGTTTTGTGCTCCTCCCCAAACAGTTGTTGTGGGCCAAATCCCTCCCCAGTGTTCGTTTATAAGATTGGATCTTTTTGTGATTGGGGTCAGTCCGTCAGTCTGTCAGTCCGTTTTTTGTTCCTTCCAATTTGTGAAACAATAAATTCGGCCAAAGTTTTACATTAGGCTAAGTTAAAATAAAGGGAGGACTGCCGCCTCCTCCGGAGGGCTGAAAAGCTCTCCGGAGGATGGCCCAACAGTCCAAGCGCCTCATCCATATTATGGTCCAGCTGGACGGATTTGAACCCCCAAACCCAAACCCCCAACCCACAATTTTTACATTTCATCGCTCGATCCGCTTTTGCCCAAAGTCGCATTTTAACCCCCTCTACGGTCTCTTCCGAGTCTCGACCCCCTCCCAAATGAGTTCGTCTCTTTTTCCTCTCTCTCTCTTCCCCATTGTCTCTCCTCTCCCCCTCATTGCCCCCCATTGCCTGAACCAAAGACAGCCGGTTGCTGCCAACCATTTCCCAATTGTCATTCTCCCTCTCTGCTCCCCCACCCTTCCACGGCAGGGCCCCATACCCGTGGATAGGGCCAATACCTTTATGATTTTTAATTATGTTTCATTGTCAGAAAGGCTTTTGTAAGCTTAAATTATTGTTTTGATTTTTCGACTATTTCATTCATTTAATGAGAGTATAAATAATATATACAGCATCAAAATGTCCACTAATTCGGAACCTTCTTATTTGTATGCTTTTATAAACTAATTAGTTAAATTTGTATTTTTGTTAAATTTAATATTAACACCCATATGCGGTATAATACCGAATGATTTATTAGTATTAACTTTTATATTTTAAAAGATGTAAAATTTCGACTTCAGAAACGTATTTATTGTTGGTGTTTGTTATTTTTGAATATCCATAATGTTTATCCGTTTTCGTTTCGTTTTTGTTTCGTAAAATGAAAATTAATTTTTTTCGTTTCGTTTCGTAAAATGAAAATTAATTTTTTTAGTTTCGTTTCGTCGGGAAAAAATTTTGAGTTTCGTCCAGCTCTGATCCGAATAGGTAGCCTTGATTAATTTTTAAATCTTTAAAAATTGTTGTCAAAATAAATCGAATCCATTTGTTTAATGTAAATTAAATTACAACTTTCAATTTAGGTACTTATTTTAAACATAGAAATTATAATTCTAATTTTTATTTAATTTAGTTTAACATATTTCTTAATGAGTTTAAAGCAAGCGCATAAATATTTTTGATTTATGGAAATTGATGGCGTACGAGTTTTCTTATTCTCGTTTTCGTTTGCCTCTTCTGCCACATGTAACTGTTAGAAAATATACATATAATTTCCAAGCAATTAAAAATTGCTTTGTTATAACTTTATCGGTTAATGTACAATTTGATAATATAATTTTGAACAAATATATCAAAATATTTCTAACTAATTGTATCCAACACTTGTAGAAGGCCCGATGGATCGCGCCGATTGCGATATTCGTCACACAATTAATAAAAGACTTTATATTTATTTACAGTATTTTCCAGACTAATGTTTATTATTTGTCTAATTAGACTAAATTGTCTTTAATCATTAAATTTTCGACTATAATATTCATCTCTAAATAAAGAATTATGAGAAAATATTTAAATTTTGTCGTATATTGAATTTATTTAGGGCGTTTATTTTGAACATAATGAATATTACAAGTTTTTTGCTTTATGACAAAACTGTTTTATGGCAAATGATGAAAATTTTCGAAAAATAATATTTGTAAAGATCCTCTATGTATTAAATTTTTTTATTTATTTTGTTATCCGCATGTATAGATGAAAAGCAAAATTTTTATTCTTAAAATTATTTTTGCTCATTTTTTTCTAAAAAACTTAAAAGCTGACGCCAAAAAATAATTACACATTGAGCATTCCAGAAAAAATTTTGAGCCGTTTACTCGAGAAGGAAGGCATACGCATTGACTATGATTGTAAATTTTTAACAAAATCCAAATCAATTTTTTAATCAAATTAAGTACAAACAGAAAAATTCGTTATTTACGATTTTTTTAAAGATATGCGTAAACAATACATTACTATCGGGAATTTTAATCAAAAATAACAATATAGATTTGTTTTTAAAATATATAATGGTTATATTATTTCGAATTCATCCGAGACAGCCTTTTGATTTAGATATCTTTTAGTCTGAAATGATAATTTAACAATAACATTCCTTAATTTTTAAAATTATTTGATTTATTTTGTTGTTTACTTTATTTTACAATAATTTATTTGGTGGTATCTCGTGCAACCTGCCATTCGATCTGGTGATTCCCTTAATTTTAAATTAAAAGTTGAGAATTTTTAAGGCGTTGAATCACCACTACCGAATTTTGTTTTTTTGGTATTGAGTCGGGCGTTTTTGAAATTTTGAATTAACCGAATTTTGAATATTGTGCAAAAATACATAATTTTAAAGATTAAATAACATTTAATGATAAAAAAGTGTAAATATTATTTCGTATAATAAACTGCTTGCTTGCTATCAAAAAGCTGAACAAATTTATTATTTTTCTGAGTAATCTTATTATATCTGATAAATAACAAATATTTTTTCAAAAGAATTATATTGTCAAAGAACAAAGAAATTAAATAAATAAATTTGCATAGAAATTTGAATTAAAATATAAATATAAACCTTATTTGTGATTATAGTTTTGCAAACATTGCACAAAAATAAGCTTGAATTCAGCGTAAAATTATTATGTTATTTATTGTACGGGAATTACAAACCTCGTAATAGCCACGTTCTTTAAGCAAACAATGCTGACGCAATTTTTGAAGCGTTTATAAAATTCAGCAAAAAATAAAGTTAATCGCAATTAATTAGATACAAATTAATCGTCGAATTTTTTCCCCAGTTTCCAAAATAATGAATAAAAAATGTGGCATCACTTTGGAAATTAAATAAAATAATGGGACATATATTGTGCAAGTCGAGCATTTCAATATACATATTGGGAGTATACTTTAAGAAACTAATAAAAAAAATAAAATGCATATTATGAAAAAAATGCGCATAAACATTGGGCGGCCACACATTAATATAATTTAAACGCGGAAAAACCAGTCGGCATCGTTGTTCCTAAATATAATGATTAACAAAATAAATGCAACAGATTAGAATGTTCCGGAAGCAATATTTAATTAAAACAATTTACAATATTTAAATGTTATTATATATGGAATTTATATGTTCGCCAATAACTCAATTTAAATGATTTAAAGCCGTATGTGATGCTTAAACAATATTTTATAAATATATTGTATGATTTGATAATTTATTAATAATTTAATATAATATTTTAGCCGAAACTACTCTAATGAAATATTTGTCCATTTCCTTATATTCTTTTCTTGATGAAAGCACGAAATTTTTAACAATAAATCCATCTTGTCTACCCACGGTTAAATGCTATTGTCAATATTATAGGTGCTCGCCACGAAACGTCGATTCATTTCCATTGTAGGGTCTTCACTTTCACCTTCAACATTTATTAATTTTTAATAAAATGGTGAACTATTTTAATTTGAAAAAAACAAATAAAATAAAAAACCAAGATAAGATGCAAAACGGAGATTTATCAGAGGAAATTACATTAATAACTGTATATGCTACTGATGCATTAATTAATTACGCAAAAAAAAATTTGTAAAAAAACAAAATTCTTGGTATTAAAATTTCTTCACGTCATGCAGTATTCTCTGTCACTTTAAAAAATCGTAAGCCTTGAAAGTTTTGTCTAATTGTTTTATGTTTGAATTAATAAAAAATAAATGAAACAAAGATTGGTTTACAAATTAAAAAAAAATACAACATTAACAAAAATGGAATAAAACTATATAGCTCAATTTTTTCGATCATAATTTGCCGATATCGTTATTTCCCTCTAAAAATACTTTTATAAAAAACTGAAAGAGATAACCGAGGCCTAAATCCAACGAATACGCGTAAGAGATATTTTGGGGATTACAAATAATTTTTTTGTTGAGCAATTCATTGTTATTCGTAACAAAAATTAAAATAAAGTTTAAACTATTTAACATAAATAATATTTAAACAAACACTAAACAATTATTGGAATTATTATAATTAAATACTAAACTGTTTGCCTCGCACATATAAATATTAAAACAATTGCTTGAATCACATGACACGCAAAAATTGCATTAAAAAGTGAATATTAAATGCAATGCTTCGATTGCTTTTAGAAGATTGAACAAATTTTCAAAAAAAGAAAAAAACAAGGAGGCGAAACAAACCCTGAATTAAGTTGACAGATAATGGATTAATATTTAATATTTATTCAAGAAATGAAAATATAACTACTGACTGCAATTTGGAATATAAAATAAGCAGCAAAGTTAGAAGAGCAACCAATTAATTTGTAGTGGAAGGTTAGCCTATGTTCGTTCATTAAGAAGCAATTGACATTATTTAATCATATCTATTAATTTTTTAGTAAAACAGTGTAAATTGAATCAACTCGTTTTATAAGAATCAATTATTTTGAAATTAAACAATGATTTATTAAGAATTCGATGGTAGGACGGTGCCTCTGACACAAACAATGATGCTTGTCTTAGTGGTGCAGCATAGTTTTAGAAAAAGCTATTGGAAAATTATATTTTCAAACGAAACATAAAATATTAATCATAAGATAAAGTAAAAGGCATAACAAATTCCGGTTAAGCAAAATTAAATTAATTTAAGTAAAATTAAAGTTAATTAAAAAACTCAGATTAAGTTAACAGATACTAATTTATTATTTTTCTCAGCGAGAACCAGATGGCTAATTTATTAACTTTGTATATTTGCAAATTAAATTTTTTGATTAAAGTGCAACTATATTAATTTTGCTATAATTTGATTAAAAAATTGATTTTGGATTTTGTTAAAAATTTACAATCATAGTCAATGCGTATGCCTTCCTTCTCGAGTAAAGGCTCAAAATCTTTTCTGGAATGCTCAATGTGTACTTAATTTTTGGCGTCAGCTTTAAGTGTTTTTTTAGAAAAAAATGAGCAAAAATAATATTAAGAATAAAAATTTTGCTTTTCATCTAAAAAGGTTTCTATTAATCAATTAAATTTATATTATTGTTTCAATGATTAATCGGGTATTGTAATCACTTTTTTAATTTGGTAATTTATTATCTAATAATTTCTGCATTCGTGCGTAAATAAAAACACTCTCGCTTGTACTCAACTGCATGTACGAAGTGGCTAATTATTTACTTGCTGTCTTTTAGCGTAACATTGTAAATTTAGTACATATTTATTTATATCTTTTTATTTTATTATACATAAATAGTCCAGTTTAGACATGGCATTTGTCACATAAAGTTATAGTTATTTCCATTGCATTCCTTGAAATTTATGACTACTTAAATTTTGTCTTGTTGCAAATTTTTATGAATACTTTTTTTTCCCCTTGTTTTCTTGAGCCATACGCTGTTGATTGGTTTTGTGCTCTTCCACAATATCATATTCTATGTAGTTAAAGTGGTTTTATTTTTATATTGTCTAAAAATCACTTTTTTATTTGTAAATTACTTTGCCTTTAAATTGATATAATTCTTGTTCATCCAAATAATATAAAAGTTACTTTTTATAAAATCATAATTTTGCAAAATAAATGCCAATTTAATCACTTTCTGTTTTAAACAGCTCTAAGAGCTTTTTTTGATTAATAATTTAAATTTTAAAATTTTTATGCAATTTTAACTTATAATATCGCCAATTTTCACATATGTGCGTGCTTCTGTTGTATTGAAATTTTACCAATGTAATTTAATTAATATTTTTTAAAAAATCATATAATATTATTGTAATATTAAAAATTTTCTTATTCGAATTGTTTTTTAATTAGAGCAATATTTTATTGAAAATTTACAACTAAAGCAATTTAATAAATTTTATCCGAATTACTTCTTCTGTTGAATTGGTAAGTGTAAGTTTGAAATTTTTTATTTACAATTTATTTAAAAATTAATATGATTTTCATGTTAATAAATCTGTATATACACTTTGATTATATTATAATGACATGGAACTTATAGAAATTTACCTAAACTTTTTAAATAATTTGATTGATAACTATTTAAAGACGCCGGGCACATTTTCACATATTGGAATGTCGGGCAATCATCATGAAAAAATTGTTTTTTCTTTAATCAGACCAAAACCGACAATCTCAATGAAACCATATATTGGCCTGGCATAAATTTGTTAAAATTTTTAATATTAACGTTTTATTTTTTGTTGTTAAAATTGTCAGTTTATTTTGATATTAATAGAAAAATTACAGTTGGGTAATTTTATCAATCATTACAAACTTTTGTATTTTAATTATTGATATTTTTAAATTTTTTGTTACGCCCTCTTAGTCCACCTCGCCCGCAAAAGCCGTTATTGCTTTCACGGCACGGCCAGTCGCAAGGGCTTCAGTTTATTTATTTATGCGTCTTATATTAAAATAGATTTCTGATTTAAATGTATACTTTTAAAGTTACGCTGTAACATTAAATTATTTATCGAAATTATTTTGTTGGAGTGATTATTTGATCATTATTTTTATAAAATTATTAGAACACATTTAATGGACTTACTAATTAATATTTTTATTGCCAAACGAATTTTGTATTATACTTTTATAGCATGAAAGCCTTTAACTTATTTATTTATTCTATGCAAGTAGCCAGAAATACTTGTATGTTTAATAAAATTTAGATATAAAAATATTTTTCTTGCATGTATTTGAGTTTGTCCTTTAGTTTTATTTAAATGGTTTTAATTCTTGCAAAACATTTTCTAAAATTCAAAAATTGAAATTATATTTTTTATGGAATTTGCAAAATTTTTAGTAATTTATTTTTAATTTTAAATGTTTTTCGGTATTGCTTGGCATTTTAAGTGATAATCTGGGTGTAAAGCTATTGAGAATTGTATTAGAAATTGATCAACTGCCAATTAATTAACCCCTTGATAATAAATAACACATAAAAATATGGGTAATATAAAATAATATTTACCGCGTCTACCTCCAAATCGTGGAGACCGTTCTTAATTTTTTTTCTTCAGCATAACTGCTTAAAAATTCTAACCTTTTCAGAAACCGCTTTAAATTTTCATTTTTTTAATTCAATTGTTAACAACGTTATTTTATTCTTAGAATATAATAAATTATTATTTTATAAATAAATAATATTTTCTATTTAAACTTTTTTGTTGTCTTTTTCATGAGATTTCTTGAACTCCAATTTTTAGTTTCTATATAATAATTGGTATTAAAGAAAATAAAGGCTATTAGGTGATAGCGGGTTTTTTGCAGATTATATTAAAAAAATGTTTTAAAACATTTTAAATAATTGGTAAAAAGTAATTTAATTAAAAATAAATGGAACCAACAAACAACTAAAATCCTAAAAAAAGGAGAAGTAAACAATTTGTTTGCTCTTCTTTTTTATTCTAAACTTATTGAAAGCTTTTAATTTATGTAATAAAAGAAATGAAAACTATATTTATTATATTAAAAGATAGTGAGATGCAATAAATTTTATTGAAAACATTTATAAAACAATAAAAATGAAAAATTAAAAAGATTTTATGTTATTTGAAATATGAGCAATACAATGTGATTAATTTTAATTGCCTTATAATTAAATACTTATTCTGAAATCTTTAAAACGATTAAATTGGCTTAAATAATAAAAAGTTTCAGATTTTATTTCTATTAAAAAAGAAACAAAAAGAAATTAAAATAACATTGTCGCGCGTGTAGCAAGAGATAGATACTAGTTAAAATATATTTTTGACAATATTTGCAAACAAAAAAATGGCGAGATTTAAGATAAAATAATTTGTTTATAATCTTAAATAAGATTTATACATCTAAAATATAAATTAAAATCTACAAAAATTACTGTAATAAATATTTGGGTTTTTGTTATTGGTAATTTTGTAAATAGAGTAAAAAATATACATTCGACAAAGTTTTGTTTAAATATTTCTTAAGTAAATACAAAGAAATAATCCAATAAATTTTAAAAATTCATTGCCAAGTTATACCAAGATTAATATTATCATTTTAATTATTTGTTAACTTGCAAAGTTGAATAGACAAAAATAATGAAAGTAAAATTGTTGCGGCAAAAATTGCGCAGAAACGGCTGGCCGTCTGGACGAAAGTATTTAGTCATACGCCGACACTCCATATGTGGTTTTTAATGTTAAAACATCAATGGAATATAACAAAAACAAGATTGAAAGTTTAATCAGCACAATTTTAAAAATTTGATTCAAAAAATATGATATAAAGTCAGCTACAAAAACTATGAAAGCTAAAACAAACAGCGAGAAGAGACTAAGCTCCTCGCACGCATCATCTAAAATATAATTTCGAAACAATATATAACTAAATGTAATTACCGTGTATTTATAAAAAATGGAGTAATTTAAAGGAACGGAATTTTTACTAAAAAATGTTTTTCCCATAACCGGTAGGGAACCCAAAATTAAAGTTTTTACAAACATATTTATCAAAAAACAATTAAAAATTGAATCCTTGACAGGGAATTTTATGCTTTAATATCTCTTTAATAGATCATAATTCATAAAAATAATACCATAAGGAAACCGCCCTATGCTTCAATAATCCTTCAGCTACACAAAAAAATGTAGACCCTACAAATTATCAACAAATCATTCCGTTCGATTTTGCGGAGGGCTAGGGCATCAATGAAATTATTTATTCAGTAATAAGAAGCACATTGCCCAATATTTTTTTCGATAATAATCATTTCTTTAATTGCATGCTAGTATTTCAAATTAATACCCAATCTTTTTGACTTTTAACGCGATCTCTGTTCTTTTGCCTTTAAGTGAATATGTAATATATATTTTTGGTTGACATAATTTAGCATCTTTGACTTTTTCAAAATTTCAATATATATTTTTAAGTTTTAGTTTTTTATACTTGGAATTCCACTAAATATTGCATATGCTTTACCATTTAATGTTGTCAAAATGAAACGCCACCTTTGAGCAGGTACCTGAAAATGTACTTGCATGCTTTCTGATCAAACATATATTCGATATTTATGTGAGTACCGTTTTTTTTGAACAGCAAAAAGGTGTTCTAAAAGTTTTTATATGCTGTAATTATTTTGTTTATATTTGACAATTTGATAAAAACTAAAAATAAACAAAATAATTAAAATTAAAAATTTTCTAATTGTTTTCTATGAATAATTAATTAAGCAGCATTATAAAAATCATATATATGCCCAAAACTAACTAAGTGCTAACAAAATTAGCGTTATTGGCTGGAGACGTTAACGAAAATTTTAGTAATCGTAATTTATTAATAATAATAATAAAGAATTAAGAAAAAGCTGGATACGGAAAGCGAAACACATCACTGAGAAGAAACCTTCTTCAAGTAATCATGATCCCCAGATCAACATAGTACTGTCGCACTAGCTGATTTGTAAAAGTCCGCTCTCGACGGGGAAGTTTCAATACTTTTAAATTTTATACAAAAAATGTTAAAAACAACAATAAGTCAATATTATAAGTTAAGGTTGTGTAAAACTATTAATAAAATACTAAATTAAAATTAGCAACTTGTATCAGAAAAATGTATTAACTATTCAGATGACAATTATTGTCAAAACTATTTAAAAAAATTAAGATTAGCCAATGTTTTAAAATACAACTCTCCTCTTACATTCAATGAATAAAAACTAGAAAATAAAGTTATGCTTAAAATCTTTAATTCATTAAAAAAATTCTTTAAATAGAATATAAATAAAAAGCCGATTACTATTATAAGCTAAAATAAAATAAAATAATTATTTCATTATTTAAGCTTTAATAATTATAAATTTAATAGAATTTCTTAAGTCATTTAGAAATTTCTAATTGTAAAGATTTTTGTTTTCTAATCTTGTTTTATCACAATCTTGTAGATGATTTTTAAAATGCTTTTTAATACATTTTTTGTTTCAAATAAGTGAATCTTTATTTAGCAATATTCAAATGATGTCCGAACAAACGTTCCTTTAATTAGGGAGATAAATTATAATTGGTGCCCGCTTGAGATGTCTTATTTTTGTTCTTTAACTATTTGAAAGAGAAGTATGACACTATTAATATTAATAATAAAATAACTTTACTGAGCGTTTCGCAGTAATTATTCATGTTTTCCTTACTAAATTTTATTTGATAGAAAATATAATAATATTTGTGGAAATCACTTTAAACGCATTTTAATCTTATCTTGCTTTTTTTTTTGTATCACTAAAAATTTGATTGCTATTTTAACGAAGAACTATAAAATTAATATTGTGTTTAAATTTGAGAATTTAAGAACCTTCTTTTAATATGCATACAAAAAAAAATTACTTTAATGTAAATAATAACGAGCATGAAAACAATTAGACGACTAAACTGGAACCAGAGCTGGGCGAAACTCAAATTTTTTTTCTGACGAAACGAAACGAAAAAAATTTTTTTTTCAATTAACGAAACGCGAAACGAAACAAAAAAAATTCCATCTAACGAAACACGAAACGAAACAAAACGGTTAAAATTCTACGAAACGAAAAGAAACACGAAACGCCCAAAAAGTAACGAAACACGAAATAAAACGAAACAAACGAAATGAAATAAATTTTGTTTTTTTATTATGTTTGATTTTTGGGGCATTATTTTTATAGTGTCTGCATTTCTGTGATTTTTCAAGAAAACAAGTTTTTTAACATTCTACGGCACGGGTGGGTCGGCGGTGCCGATAGGCGCCGCCGAGAAAATTTGAATTTTTGACTCAATTTGTTAAAAGATTTTCAACCAATATTTTAAAATACGGTAATTTTTGTTCTTGGAATGGGAGGAGGTCGGTGGCGCCAATGGGCGCCACCGGGAAAAATTTAAAAATTAAACAAGATTTGTTAAGATAATTGGTCTAAAAATTACGAATGTTGCAAAACAAAAGGGTCCCGCCTATGATTTTGTCCAACTAAAATAAAATGAAAAACTTGTAAATTGTGATCTAAAATGTTTTTAAAAAATTGGAAAATTAAAAGAATTTTTATAATTGTTTATACATAGCCGTAAATGTTAAGAGAAAATAGAAAAAAAACATTTGCACTGTAGAGGATATGAACCCCAGGGTACACTAGAACTCCAAACACTCACCACTATACCACCACTTGAGTGGGATTTCGATCAAAAACCTCAATCGTTACGGGTGCTTTTTCGTGGTTTTTTTCGTTAAAATCGTCATTAACGAAACACGAAACGAAACAAAGCTGGAAAAATGCTACGAAACGTAAAAAGAATTATTAAGAAATGAAAATACTATTATAATCAAAAAAACACAGGTTTATTGTGCTAATATGCACCAATGAATTTAATAATTAATCAAATTTGAAAAAAAAAACTGTAAGCTCTCTTCCGAAACATTATGTCATGGAATTGATGACACCGCAACGAGATCTATTATAAAGTATAGCTTTTGTCCGGCGTAGAAAAATGTGTTGTTCAGTTTCTGTCCGACTACGCAGGATTGGTGACTTGTCTTAATCTAAAAATAATCCGCATTTTTGAATATAACGACTCAGAAAAAAATCTGTTCTCTATGCTTAAGCAAATTCCAAAAATTCAAGAAATTTCAAACTAAATTAGAATTAATCTTCTTAATTCAAAAAATTTATTTTTATATTGGAATAAATTTACAATTAAATATAAAAAAATAAACTGCGAAAGTAAAGTTAAAGTATGAATAATATTAATGAAGGCGTTAACGCCAGAAGAAATTTATAAGCAAGAATTTGAACTTTAAAAATGAGAAGATAATTATTACATTTAACGATAAAGAACACTTTTTATTCAAACGATTGAACTTAAAATTAAACTGCTATAAAGAAGGCGCCTCCGAGAAATTTTGAATAGTTTGTTATGGGGTTTACGACTAAATTTTTAAGCTTGGCAATTCGGAACAATAAAAGTTAACGAAATAATGTTAAATACAATTATTTATCAGTACGAAGAAAAATAACTAATACTAAAAAATTCTAAAAAAGTTAAAATTATTAATATTTTGAAAATGATTAATTAACTCAGATGATTTAGTTGAGTTAAGTTGGGTAAATAAAATAAAACTACTTCATCTAAAAAATATATATTTATAAATACTTATTAGATTTCATTTATTCATCAGAAAAACATGAGATTTGGTCCATTAAAAGATTAAATTGTAAACGTAAATATTATTAAAAATTTGATTGAAATATTAACTTTAAATGAGAAATGAGTGTATAAAACAAAGAATTTTACTATATATTTATTTAATGGCAACCAAGGAAACAAAAATAATCTTAAAAAAGTTATAAAAATAAATTAAAGTATTATAATACTTATATTTTAATTAAAAAATCCATTTAAGTAGATAATCCATGTGAATTGTTTTATCATTAATTAAAAATAAAAAATACGATTTAAGGAAACAATTTTATTGCTAAATAATTAAAATGAAATTTGGACATCGACACGAGCCGGGGCAGCTCGTCGACTAAAATAATTTTTAAATTGATAATTTCTTGAATACATTTGCTTATAATTTTATTTTTATTTCAAATTAAATTGCTTTAATTAATTGTTTATTTACTGCCGATGTTTTTATTAAACAAATTACTTCTCTAAAAACGGGGCAACATCAAGTTTTCAAAATTATAGACAGCCAAAGCGCGCACCATAACCACCTTCCAACAAATTAAACTAAATAAAATTCAACGCACGGCACCTGACAATATTTTTATCTATAAATACTTTAATTTGGTAAAATACTTTGGTAGCAGAAAAATAAATTAATAATGCAAAAAAAAAATTAATTTAATTAAATAGTTCTGAACAAATTAAAAAATGTACAAATTTAACAGATGCGCCATTATCAACACAATTTTGAACAACAAACAAAAATTTATACAAAATATTATCTAATTTAGCGCAAAACTTTTATTAACTTTTATTTTTTGTTTGAAAAGCAAATGTTCCTGCCTACACTTAAACATGGGTGAACTCGCCGAACAATAAACGTTCTACCACTCGCCTCTATTATTAATTTAGTTAATTTCAAAATAAATTATAAACCTCTAAAGGTTAGACGCCAAAATAAAATAACATTTTCAATAAATATAAAAAGACTATTTGCTTGAAAAGACTTGCCCAAAATATTTAAAATGAATTAAATGAATAAAAGATTTAAATATAAGCGAAAATAGTTTTTTTTCACCAATTTTGCAAGACATTTATTGTAACAATGCGAATTCATGTTTTCGAAATCTTTGTGAAATATTTTTTCAATTTGTTTTCATTTACGTTTTTCAACTCGCTCGCAGTTCTTTGTAGAAATGAGAAATTCTATATGTACAGATTTTGAATTATAATAATTCATAGCAAAAGTATTGGAGAAATCAGGCATTAAATTCTAAATATGAATTTTATTAAAGAATTAATAATAAATAAAGTTTATTAATTACAAATTGCATTTATTGGAAATTAGATATATTTATTAATTGATTTAGTTGTTGTAAGCAAAAATGAAAATCGAAGACTGAATAGTCAGAATTCCTTCTGCCATAGCTTTAAACGTATCAAATTTCTTGATATGTATTTTGCTAATTTTTTTGTATATAATTTAAAAAGAAAGAGCCATAAATATTTAGATAAACGAACCGCCACGCGTTCAATTCTCCATGTTTCTTCTCTCCTATGCTAATGATTAATAACATTGATTTGAAATACCATACCAATTTTAATTTGAGTTATTTTTATATTTTTCAATAATATTAATAACATTGTTTTATTCTTTATGACTCTAATAACATTATTAAATTGCACTAAAAATTAACTTGTATTCAAAATGTTTATCGATTTTATGATTGGTTTTTCAAACCGAACTTATGTATCCACTCTGATGCCCAAAAATAGAACATACGTAACGTTGACTCCCGCCAGTTTACACTTAGATAGTATAGGATAAATAATTCTTTCCAATAATCAAAAAATTTAATTATTGGGAACTCATTGAACAATTGACATAGTTTCATTGGCAAATTTCTGCTTTGGATTTCATCTTATTATATTTGACTTGTTACAGTTTTTAAATTAATTTTATTTTAGACTTGCCGAATTACAATTTAGATGTTTAGACAAATAATAAAAAAAATGTTTTTGACTTTAAAGTTAAATTCATAATTTTTTTTATTTTAAATTATGGGGTTTGTAAAGTTAGTTAATGGAAAGTTAATTATTTATGTTTTTAGCATTTTTCTTTTTTAATTTTTTAAACAGTATTTAATATAGTATATAAGAGAAATGAGTTCAATTAGGCAGGAGGGTCGCGGAAGAGCTTGAATTCCGCCAAAGCATCGGCTATGGAGACGCGGAATTAAAAATCATAAAAAGACTTTAATTTTAGCAATTTTAGTCTTAAACAATCTATTTCTTCAGGACTATTTTGCTAAATGCCAAAACAATTTGAGAGTAATACATAAAACATATTACAACTAACAAAAATTATGAAAATTGCGAATAATTCTTATTGAATATGTAATTTAAAAGATTAAAACAGCAGAGAAACATTTCATACATATTATATATTTATTATATTCGCGTTTATCTAAAATTACATCAATTTAAAACACCATCGGTCAACCACCAAATAAAAACAAATTAGATTTGTAAGAAATAAAGAATACCCATCAGCTTCATTATCTAAACGACCAACTACAAACGTGGAAGAACAAATAATAATTAATAATTGGCCAAAACATCTAAAAACAATAACGCCTTCACGGTAAGATTTGAAAAACAAATAGGCATATAAAGATGCCTATCAATCTTTAGCAAAGGCTATTTAGATGTACGCATACAAATTTCAAAAAACAACAAAAATATTATTTTAAAAATAATACGATTGATAAAATGATAAAAAAAATTAGGGATTAAACAAATAAAATAATGACTTAAATATAAGTTAAAACATAACAAATCACTGATAATATGTTTACAAATCCAATATTCGTACGAATGATTTAACCGGAAGTATATTTATATATAAGTGCACTAGTAAAGCGAAAAAAGCGCCACTTTAGTCACACCAATTAAAAGAAAGAGCAATGAGGGGCACCTGCTAATGCAGCTGACGTGAAGCTTCTGTATGATAAAGGTTTAATTTTCGCTAATTTAAACAACTTAAAACGCCAAAATATAAATTCAAAATTCAAAAAAAGTTTGTATTCTATTATAATTTCAAAATTCTAATTAAAAAATCATAAAACGAAATTCGTAAAAATAAATATTTATATAAAACTGCAAAACTTACGGTTTAAAGTTTAGTTTAAACAATTTCAATAATAAGTTGTTAACAACAAAGCGTCTATATGCAATTATAAATGTACGAAATATATTACAAATATCATTAAACAAAATTGTTCATTTCTAAAGTAAAATAAGATATATTTAAAACCCAGGTTATTTCAAAATTAAATTTATTTTTTAACAAACAATTTAATAAACTTGGATAAAATAGATATAAATTTTATCTATTTTCTAATTGATTAGCATTTTTTGCATGTCAGCATTGCAGTCTATATATTATCCCGGCATGTGTATTGCTGTTTATACGTGGTGCCGTGATGGTTTCGGCAGCTGCTTTATTTGATTATATGTTTCCAAACCACTGCTTTATTGCTTTTTTTAAAATTCATTTTATTGCTGGTTTAGTTTAAAAATGTATACTACATTAATTTGAATTTTATTAGATTAATATTTTAAAAAAATAAAACACAAAGTTAGAAAAAAAATTTATTTTCACAACAAAATGCCGAAAAAAAGATTTAAAACAAAAAAGCGTCCTAATTTAAACTATTTTTTTGCTATTTTTTATTAAAAATTTAAATAATCGCATTATAATGATTTATTTGATAATTAACTAATAAATGATATTAGTGTATTTTAAGTTAAAAATGCCCATGGTGCCTGCTTAACACTCAAGCGTTAAATTACATGGCTCATTATAAAGCAAAGAATTTTAAATCATGACTTTTAAACATCTTCCTCATGATATTTATTTACATCTAAAATATATTTATTTTATTTTATTTTTGTTATTGGAAAGTTGGTGTATAAATTGTTTTAAATTTAAAAAACCATAATTCAGCATTACTTTATCCAATTTGTTTTTTTTCGACAAAAGTTTTTTGGTTCAACTTTAAATATGAGAATTGGAATTTTATTTAAATCGTAATAACATGATTTTTTTTATGATTAAATAATAAAAAATACGATTTTGCATAAACACTAATCAGATAGATTTAGTACTCTTGTAACTTTATAGTTTTTAATATACTTATTGGCTATTATTATCTCTTACAAATAAATTATATTTATTCGTAATTCCTTTTCTATATTATCTATGTGATTCTGTTTTTATGTAATTTTAATAAATGAGATTGTTTCATTATTTATAATAAACTTTAAATGTAGAGCTTATTTGTTCTAAGAAAAAGTCGATTTATCTTTTAAAAAAATTGAATCTGACAAAATAGTCTAGTCTCATTAAACATGTTAAAATATTTTATGTTTACTGAGAAATTTTTTTTTTGATCTCACATGTAAGAAATAATCAAATTTCATTGTTTTATTTCCAATAATTTTAAAAATAAAGTTTACTTTTTTATTCATAAAACAATGTAATTGAGCATTAGTTTAACAATAAGAAATTTTGTTTTTTTGTTCTTTATTCCATCTTCCCTTATTCGGATTGCCTTAATTTGTTTATAATTTGTATTTTAATTAACATATTTCCATTTAATACTTTATTTTAAAACTACTATTTAAAAAGGAGTAAAAAACGTGATAACACTTCTCAATAATCTATATATCCTCTTGAACCTATGAGGCTGTAAGTATTAAAGAACAAAATGAAAACTTTTTATTGACAAAATATTAAATAAAAAGGATTTATTCAACATTCGTTGAATAGTATAGCCTGTTGTTTTTAGGTATTCAAATGTTCTTAAAATATAGTTTTATTTTTTCATTTAAAAATTTTGTTTTCTTAGAATTAGGTTTTTTATTTATATTTTTTTGTTGTTATAAGCAGGCTTTAATTAAAAATAAATAATTTTATTTATATAATTTAAAAAGTGATGATTGTCAAAATTTAAAAAAAAAATTAAAAAATAAACAGACACCAATTAGCTCAAATCTGCAGACAACGAACGACCCTTCCATTCCAATAAAATGCATTCACAGTTTATAATTAGCGTACCGATAAAAATAATTACTAAGGAAATATCAGAAGACCAAACTTAAAAACAAACAAAAAAAAATTTAGAAAAAACTGCACCTAATAAACTAATTCACCTGAAATACTATAGTATAAAAAACGTAACATATTTACTAAGTGATATATATATATATATATATATATATATATATATATATAATATATATATATATATATATATATATATATATATATATATATATATATATATATATATATATATATATATATATATATATGTTAATTCCATACGTCACAATATTAAATGAAAAAAAAATTTACAATTAAAACAACTTGCTAAAATAAATATTTTTAATATTCTATTGAAAAAAGGTGCTATAAAATGTAAGAAAAATAAATAAATATTAATCGATTATATCAGGTCGAAATATTTATTGTTATTAATGCCGAGTTAAATATTTGGAGAAGTGATTGTTATTTTATTTCATGAATATAAAGCATAAACGATAGAGGGCAAGGCTGCAAGATAAATTTAATCAAATCAAAAATAGGAGCATATTGTTTCTCTACAGAAAAGTTGTATCAAAATAAATAATTACAATATACAAGCCACTGATAAATTTTTATTCACTGCAATAGATACAACTTAAACACTTTTTTAAACATAAAAATATTTAATTGTAATTGAAAAAGTATAAACAAAAGCCGAGCTTCAGGCAATTGCGAAGGATATTTCAACAAAGTATGGTCTGTAGAACACAAGGGTATAATTGACAAAAATCTAGATGAGAAATTTAAATATTTTTATTTTGGAAAATTCTATTACAAATGTTTTATAAATCAAAAAATACTAAATAATAATACAATAAAAAAATATAGCTAAAATGCAGCAAATTGAAGGAAATATAGATCTTTTAATATTTTTAAACTAGACGATGGTAAAAATATCATAAAGTAATTTATAAAATTACAAACATTTAAGGATTATTTTGAATAATATGAAATAATAAGTAACTCCCAACCTGATTTAATAATAAAAAAACAATAGCAAGATTCAGCATAAAATTATTAAATAATAAAAAATTCTATTTTTCAAACTATAAAAAACCAAAAATTGGAAAATACCTAAATTTCTATCTTAAATGACCCTCTTACCTACAAGGGAGGCTACACAAAATAAATCGGATCTAATTTCACATGAGATAATAAGAATCCATACCTAAACTACTTTTTATCCCAACGGATATATACTATGTAACCACTCCTCAATGAATGAATAAAGGCATCAACAAGGGAAACAACAAAATCATCTTAAGCTAGCCAATCACATGTTTATCAAAAACACAATTTGTGCCCATGAAAGGATGCTGACACATAGAGAAATAGCCAGGTAATACATATTAAGTATTGCCAAAAGACCACAATAAAAATTTAAAACCTGTAATTGTTGCATTTTATTTTAAAACTGGAACTCGGTGCAATTTATTGTCATATAAAATTTTTTAAAAATACCTTTAAATTATATTTCTGGTAAAGTTGTTTTTTTAATTTTTAATTCTTTAATGTATTTTTTCTTGAATTTCATTGCGTCTTTGAATTTATTTATTTTTTTATTAATTGTTTCGTATTTAGGAAGATTTTAAGCTATTTTATTTTTAAAATATTTAAACTAATGATGTTTGTATTTTATGACTTAACTTGTTAAGGGGCATAAACTAGTTTACACCAAGAGAAACATAATTATATGTTTAAATTTCTGTGAATGCATTGTGTACTTTTTTTAATATTATTTTGCTTAACTTGTGTTATGCCCCCACAAATTGCCATCCGTTTTGTACGAGCTGCCGGCGCGTGCGCTGCAGTCCAATCTGAGCTTGGTAGCTTATCATCCACCGATACAAGCCTCCACAAGGCAGGTGTTCGAAATGTCTAATATAGTCGGATTTTTTCCAATATTAAGCTAGTTATACCGGCGTCATAAATATTTTATTTTATAATCTTAAATTCTGTTATTTATAATAAAATCATTTTTATTTTTTATCATTGCATTCGATTGTTTATAAAAATATTTTAACTAAAGGTTAATTGATTTCTTATAATAAAATAAAATTGTTCTGCGGATTAGCCCATGGGCGGCTTGAGCTTTTTAAAAAAATTTAAGATTCAGTGTTATTAAAAATAAATAAAATGAATTAATTTTAATATGAACCATAAAATAAAAGTTTTGAATAAACCTCATCATTCCTCCAAACGTTAGAATATCAGTTTAATAAATAAAATTTTAAAATATATTAAATTATAGTTCAGAAAATGAATTAATATTGATTTATATAAAGAATGAAAGAGTATAAAATAAATGCTCGGTGATGAACGACCTAAACTGTTTGGATTATTTTGCTATTAATCAGCGAAGTTAAGGCGGCACGTCCAGCAATCAAAACAATAAGTTAAACAAACTAAAAAAAACAAAGCATTTAAATTTATAAGCAAAATAAGCTATTATTTTACTTTCTTTTCCTATTTCTTGGTATTTCACAAAAAACTAAATAAAAATTAAAATATATCATAAAGTACAAACGAATAATTAAATTGCTGCAATAAAAAATTGACTTACCCAATAAAACGAAATTCGCAGTTAGTTAATTAACGACCTTAATTAATTTTTTATATAAAATTTATATTCAAAAATTAATTTAAAGAAAAAATCCAAGGCTTTTGGGAGGTCACCGACACGATCTTTTTCGTTAAGCCCGTTGAGCGATCGCTTTTGCCCGTTGAGCGATCGCTTTTTATGGTTTAATGTTTGAATAATAATTATTTTGCAAATATAACGTAACTTTATTAAACAACTTGAATGAATTTATTGGATGTTTTAAAAAAATTGGAAAAATTTAAGTCCAAAAATAAAACCAAATAATATGTTTAAGTGTAAAGATATTTCATAAAATTTAAAAATATATTTGAAAATATTTTCAAATTCCTATTTTTCTAAAATTCATAAAATTAATTAAATAAATTGTTGCTATCTGACATTTATATTTAAGCATTTTTTGATTTTCGCGGGCGCCGACATCATATTCGGGCGCAGATATATTTTTTATTTGTTTATTCTTTTCTACCAATTAACTTTTTCTTCTGAATTTAATATTTTCATGGTATTCAAAGCAAATTGCCTAGGCGCGCCTCCTCTCGGCAAGTTATTTTTTCACCAGGCATTTAAATGATTAAGTTTTTGTCATTAGTTTTTTTGGTTTATTAGTTATGATTTATTGTTTTATCATGTATCGAATATTTTAACCGAGGTCAGGAGACATGGAATTACGATACGTCTCAATAATAAATTTTAAGTTAGTCAAATTAAATTGCATTTAAATATGTATTATTTATCTGCTGCGTTAACAATTAAAGATTTTTATATAATCAATATTATGTTTTGGAAGTTTTGGTTTTGGTTTTGTTATACCATTATAATTTTATTTTAATTATGTTTTTATTATTTTATTCTTAATGATAATTTTGTTTTACAACAACCAAGTCTAAATACAAATGCTGTTTATTTTTCTGATCTTTTTCTGTAAAACTTTGTTATTTCAATATAATTTTTATTTGTAGGCAAGTAGTTGCATATAGTTCACATAATATTTTGTTTTAATGTTTTTTTTTGTAAAATTAAAAAAAAATTGTGTTTTAAAATTTTAAAAATTAATTTGTTATATAGTATTTGTTGAGATTTTTTTTAAATTTCCTCGAATGTTGAATCATTCTCCATACTTCAATACAGATGACATGCAACCTCCAAATTTGAACATTTAATTTTTGTGTTAGTTGAACTTTATTAAAAATTCACATCCTTTTAAATTGCGTAATATTTATGTTTGTCAATATTTATATTTAAGAATATTTTATATCATATTATGTATAGAGAATTAATCGATATTTTGTTAATTGCTTAAATTTATTTTTCATTTTATACCAAAAACAAACGAAAAAATTATTGAAGTGCTCCTTTTAATGATGTTGGTTAATCATGAATTATTATTCGAAGTTTTGAATTTTTAATATTTATATACTTTAATAAGTCTTTTGTAATTTATTATTCTTTTAAGCCAAATAGATTAAAGATTGATGCCTTTAAATAAAATCACTTAACATTTTATTTACATAAAAAAATACGATTAGACAAATGCACTTTCGGCGTAGCAAAAATTAAATACTCGGGCCTTTTGATAGGAGCACAGAAAAAAAAACAGATCCAAAAAAGTAGCGGCAGTTCAGCTATTTATTAGATTAATAATTACCATTATTTTAAAATCGCATTTTTTAATCCAATTATAGTAGGTTCAGGAGCTAATTAATATATCTGTATTTATAGTTTTATTTATCTTTTTATTTTAAAATGGTAGAATTTTTAATGGTTCACCTTATAACTAAGGCTCGGATTTATATGCACCAAAAATGGCCAAAACATGCATTTTTGACATTTTTCTAAAAAAAATTTGATTTGACACTTGTTTTTGTTTGATGAGGTTTTTGATTTGGTGACAAAAAAAAAGTCTATTTTTTCGCAGATGATTGGAAATGGGCGCGACACTTCAATTAGAATTAAAAATTTCTAACAAAAAATCCACACAATTAATTCAGTCGTAAATTTGGAACGACACCAATGCATGAACTCGTCGATATTATTGAAAGAAAATAATTTATTTAACCTAAGAAATCGTATAAAATACATTGATTTTAAATTATTTAAAGAATATAAACCATTTCACTTATAAATATGGGCGTGTCTCAAAGAGCAACATTTGAGTTTTACAATTAAAAACAAACAAAAAAATTTATTATATTAAATACAATAATTAGATTTTTAAAATGTAAACATTTTATGATGAGCATTAATATAAAAAGTAAAAAACTTTTAGAATTTAAAAGTATTATTGTAAATGTTTTAAGGGTCGCCTTAAATATAAGCTGTTGCAAGCTTTGCGCATTTTCGAGTGTAATTCGGAAAATAATTATGTTATACATAATAAATATAAACAGCATGCCATAAATTTATAAAAACTGCAAATCTAACTAGCTTTTCAAAAGTGACTGCTAAAAAGCTAATAAAAAAAAACATGTCCTTTTGTAATTAATCAAAACAAAAAACAAATTAAGTCACAAAAATATATAATCTATTACCAAGGTATCTTAATAAATGCATTTATTGTTTATCATAAACCTTGAAACGTAAAACCACCAAATTAAACGTTTATATGTTTTAAAAGTAAAATCGCTAAATAAGAAAATATTTATTACTGACAATAAATATACAATTACTAATAATATTTTTTAATAATAGTAAAGTAAATTATCCTACCAACAAAAGCAAAAATTAAAAATGAATCATAAAAATTATTTTTGAATAAAAGCATAAAAAATAGCACAGCTTCAAAACTCTAATTTATTACCACTAACCTGTTAACAATTATTACACATAATTTATTGCGTAGTTTAAATAATAACCATTTTTAATTTACATTGCTATTCATCTAAAAAAGGAACAACCCGAAAGCAAGGTTTTTTTGCGGAGCGGTCCGTCGCAACCAGCTGGAACACAGAAGAACGTGACTTAGAGGGAAGAACCTACCGGTACAGCGCTCAAGAGGCCCAGTAGCAATTTGGTTGTTTTGTGTTCACCTTACGCAATAACTTTATTCTATTTACAGACCCGCATGGCCTGTAAAAAACATTAAAATTTAAAAATCTTATTACTTTAAATAATAGCTATTAAATCGGAATTGATATATTTATAAACCTCATATTTCAGAAATTCATAATTAAAACATTTAGACAGACGAAACAGCCGCAAAATTAGCCTCGTGTGGACTATTCCATTCCTAATACATTTTAAAATTAATTAATTTGGTTTTGCGCATTTTCAAGAATAATATTGTATATAAAAGATAAACTATTAAAACATGTTTAAAAACGAATAGCAAAATGTAAATAATTGTGAGTTTATAAAACGCAATCAATAATTTTACAGTCGCACCGACGATAATAATTATTATTTGCTTAATATAAATACAATAAAGAGCGTAAAATAATTGAATTTCCGTTTGTTTAATGGTATAAAATGAATAACAAATTTAAGCAATTAACAAAATATCGATTAATTCTATAAACATAATCTGATATAAAATAATGACATCCGTAGTGAAAGAAGGAGTAGAATCAACATTCGAGGAATTAAACACATACCAAATAAGTTTTAAAAAGGTCACAAATACAATATAACAAATTAATTTTTGATTTTTTTTCCATTTATAAATGATAAATTACGGCACTGCTAATTAATTAAAAAAATAGTACAGAAATTTAATAACTTGGTTATCGCAAAGCAAATTAAATTATAATTTTTTAAAGTACAAACAATTTAAAAATATATCTTAGTTTATGCTTTCATTCAAAGCCTAGCGAACTAACATTTATAAATAAAAACGCCATGAAATGCGCAAAGACCTTCACCTTCTTATTTTTCTTGAAAAAAACAATCAAAGTATTACTATTAAATCGTAGTAATCTAATTTAAAATCGTTGACCGGCCGCCTTGAGTAATGTTAGAGAGGTGCGCGATCAGGTGAATAATAATTTTTCAAAAAAATTCGACTCCCTTAAAATTAAGCACAAAAATGTCCAATGTAATAAATAATAGACATATAATAAAAAAAGATTTATAAATTCTTTGCTAAATAATTTGATTTTTTTCGATTAGTTTATCTAATATCTTTAGCTGCAAAAAGCTATATGATTATATAGAATTTTTGAAACTAAACTCGAAAATAATTTTGTAACAAACACAAACACTTTAAAAAATAAATCCAACAATTTAATTAGAACAAAATTGCCCCTAATAATATTTAAAATTTATAGTACGTCGCAAAAAATGTTAAATGATATCATTTGATAGGCTAAAAATATTTTAATTTAAAATCCTTTTACCATGATAACATACAGTGCTTGTTAACAAAGAACTTTATAATTTTGCCGTTTTTTTGTCAAAAAACTCATTCTTATTAAAGTAAATTCAAGTAACACAATATCGTTAAATTAAATTAAATTATATTTAATATTTAATTTTATGTAATTTATACTTATACATTTTGACCTCCGAGATGTGTTAATTTTTTTGCGGTTAGTTTTTTAAGCTTGGGCACCCCCTGATCAAACTGGACATGTGCACGAAACAATTTGATAATAAATAATTGGGTGTCAGATTATACAAATTTGTCGTGGTGTATTAAAAATAACATATTTTTCAATATTAAGATTATAATTTAAATTAATTATTAAATTTGTAAATGTCAAAAATAACCAGAAATGGTCAATTTTTATAACGATGTTTAATAAGGACTACACAACATTTATAATTAAAAACGGCAGAAATACAAATTAAAACAATTAACTCGTCTCAATTTTTAAATATTTAGAGGTTTTTTTAAGTTTTTATATTTTACCAATTCAAATAATTAATATTTAAACATTTTCTCAACTCGATCGATGCAATAATTGTCACAGACGGTGGATCCAACAAGAGGCCAACAACCATAGAGGCAGCTGGGCATTGGCTAATGCCGGCCAATTTCACTCTAATAATAATAAATTTAACTTTATTAAACGAACACTACTTAAAAATTGTTATTCTTATAAGTTTAATAACACAAAGAAAAACAACGTGCATTAACTTATAAATAACAAAAGACAAATTAAGAAATAAGATTATATTTAGATCTTCATTTAATAGACGTATTGTAAAATTTACAAAATACAGAAAAATGATTAATTATTTAAAATTAAGGTAGAAAAAAGAAAATTCAAGTAACACAATATAGTTAAATTAAATTAAATTATATTTAATATTTAATTTTATGTAATTTATACTTATACATTTTGACCTCCGAGATGTGTTAATTTTTTTGCGGTTAGTTTTTTAAGCTTGGGCACCCCCTGATCAAACTGGACATGTGCACGAAACAATTTGATAATAAATAATTGGGTGTCAGATTATACAAATTTGTCGTGGTGTATTAAAAATAACATATTTTTCAATATTAAGATTATAATTTAAATTAATTATTAAATTTGTAAATGTCAAAAATAACCAGAAATGGTCAATTTTTATAACGATGTTTAATAAGGAATACACAACATTTATAATTAAAAACGGTAGAAATACAAATTAAAACAATTAACTCGTCTCAATTTTTAAATATTTAGAGGTTTTTTTAAGTTTTTATATTTTACCAATTCAAATAATTAATATTTAAACATTTTCTCAACTCGATCGATGCAATAATTGTCACAGACGGTGGATCCAACAAGAGGCCAACAACCATAGAGGCAGCTGGGCATTGGCTAATGCCGGCCAATTTCACTCTAATAATAATAAATTTAACTTTATTAAACAAACACTACTTAAAAATTGTTATTCTTATAAGTTTAATAACACAAAGAAAAACAACGTGCATTAACTTATAAATAACAAAAGACAAATTAAGAAATAAGATTATATTTAGATCTTCATTTAATAGACGTATTGTAAAATTTACAAAATACAGAAAAATGATTAATTATTTAAAATTAAGGTAGAAAAAAGAAAATTCAAGTAACACAATATCGTTAAATTAAATTAAATTATATTTAATATTTAATTTTATGTAATTTATACTTATACATTTTACCTCCGAGATGTGTTAATTTTTTTGCGGTTAGTTTTTTTATCTTGGGCACCCCCTGATCAAACTGGACATGTGCACGAAACAATTTGATAATAAATAATTGGGTGTCAGATTATACAAATTTGTCGTGGTGTATTAAAAATAACATATTTTTCAATATTAAGATTATAATTTAAATTAATTATTAAATTTGTAAATGTCAAAAATAACCAGAAATGGTCAATTTTTATAACGATGTTTAATAAGGAATACACAACATTTATAATTAAAAACGGCAGAAATACAAATTAAAACAATTAACTCGTCTCAATTTTTAAATATTTAGAGGTTTTTTTAAGTTTTTATATTTTACCAATTCAAATAATTAATATTTTAAACATTTTCTCAACTCGATCGATGCAATAATTGTCACAGACGGTGGATCCAACAAGAGGCCAACAACCATAGAGGCAGCTGGGCATTGGCTAATGCCGGCCAATTTCACTCTAATAATAAAAAATTTAACTTTATTAAACAAACACTACTTAAAAATTGTTATTCTTATAAGTTTAATAACACAAAGAAAAACAACGTGCATTAACTTATAAATAACAAAAGACAAATTAAGAAATAAGATTATATTTAGATCTTCATTTAATAGACGTATTGTAAAATTTACAAAATACAGAAAAATGATTAATTATTTAAAATTAAGGTAGAAAAAAGAAAATTCAAGTAACACAATATCGTTAAATTAAATTAAATTATATTTAATATTTAATTTTATGTAATTTATACTTATACATTTTGACCTCCGAGATGTGTTAATTTTTTTGCGGTTAGTTTTTTAAGCTTGGGCACCCCCTGATCAAACTGGACATGTGCACGAAACAATTTGATAATAAATAATTGGGTGTCAGATTATACAAATTTGTCGTGGTGTATTAAAAATAACATATTTTTCAATATTAAGATTATAATTTAAATTAATTATTAAATTTGTAAATGTCAAAAATAACCAGAAATGGTCAATTTTTATAACGATGTTTAATAAGGAATACACAACATTTATAATTAAAAACGGCAGAAATACAAATTAAAACAATTAACTCGTCTCAATTTTTAAATATTTAGAGGTTTTTTTAAGTTTTTATATTTTACCAATTCAAATAATTAATATTTTAAACATTTTCTCAACTCGATCGATGCAATAATTGTCACAGACGGTGGATCCAACAAGAGGCCAACAACCATAGAGGCAGCTGGGCATTGGCTAATGCCGGCCAATTTCACTCTAATAATAAAAAATTTAACTTTATTAAACAAACACTACTTAAAAATTGTTATTCTTATAAGTTTAATAACACAAAGAAAAACAACGTGCATTAACTTATAAATAACAAAAGACAAATTAAGAAATAAGATTATATTTAGATCTTCTTTTAATAAACGTATTGTAAAATTTACAAAATACAGAAAAATGATTAATTATTTAAAATTAAGGTAGAAAAAAGATCAAAACACTTCTTTACTGAATGAGTTTTCTCAAAAAGCGCTTTAAATGGATTCATATTGGAGAAATTACATATTCATGTTTAAACATTCGTAGTAATAAATTTTAAAAATGTCTTAATAATTTTATTTTGGCATCTTTTGGAACAAATTATCATTTTTAATTTCATTTCTTAGGCTCGCGCTTATTACCGACTTTTTAATTGGGTGTTTATCTTTTGAATTTATAAAGCTTTTTTGTTGTTCATCTTTTTTACTGGATGCTCCAAATTTTGAATTAATCAACCTCGACGGAGATCTTCTTTTCTCTTGCGGAGTTTTGTCACAACCCGACAATTTTAATTTATTGTATTATAATAGAATAAAAAACTTAAAAATTTTATTCATAATTAATGCCTTGTATTGTAGCGTTGACTTTAATATGTTAACAACGATCGTATTTTTTTAGTTTATGAAAAAAGAAAGATTAATTTTATCAATTTCTTGTGTGTGTGTGTGTAGATGTTTATATGACATACTCCAGCAGTTTTGTCGCTTTTGTCAAGTTTGCTGTCGCAAAGAAAATTGGAAGCCATCGGATGCAGTAATTAGAAAATCTTAAGATTGTTTTATGTGACTTTGTGGCTTAGGTACCGGGAATATTCTAATATCGGTTAAAAATTGCATATTTTGATTGTTTGAAAAAAAAAATTGTAAAATTTTCGTTATCGTCTATGGGCTCATTTTTATTTTAACATTGATGGTTATAATTTTGAAGCGTTGTTTTTATTCAGTCAACATTTTTTTTAAATTGTGCCTTTTATTCACCTAAATCTTTTATTATTTTAAATTAAAATAATTAATTGTTAAGTAATAACTTTTATTTAAACATTAGTTCTTTAGATGTAAAGCATGGTCTTTAGCTCGTTGTCGTGTAAGTTTTGTCTCAACTTTTTTTAAATTTTTTTTGTTAAAAATTTTTAAATACAAGCTGTTTAATAGTAATAATTATTGATTAAAATTTTGGCCAATGTTTTTAATACATTTTTACTGATTATGAGGTTTTAAATATCATTCTTATAATAAGTTTTAATTTAGCTCACACATTGGAAACAAAAGTTTGGTAGTTTAGTTAGCCTTGAATTACTTTGGCCATTAGCTATTTTAAAAATAATTTTGATTTTAAAGTTATTTTTTCTTTATTTAATTTTTATCCTCGGAATGAATTCTTTTTAAAGTGAAAAATGTTCATTTGATTTCGTCAATGGTGTCGCCAGCCATCCTAGTCGATTTTAGGCAATTCAATTATGCCAATTGATGTTTGTTTTAAAAATTGTAAAAACTTGATTTTGGTATGGCAAGTTTGATTGTCTTTGCCAGCTTCGTATTCAAATTATTTATTATTTTTTGTTTTTTTATTGTGCGGGATATTTTCTTATTTAGTCTATTAACACAATTATTAATCTATTCGTAACCAATAATATTTATAAACAATTTAATTCAAAAGAAAAATAACAATAATTTTTTTTAATTTAAATGTCTTTTTAGGAGTTTTTTTATTTATAAATATAAATAATTATTAACTTGGAGCTATGTGTATTTAATTGGTAGTAAATAGGTATTAGAATTTACAAATTTTCATCATTATTTGCCGTTTATATTTATTTAAAAAATTTTCATTGGATTTTTCAGAAAGACGATCGTTTGTTATTAACATAACTTATTGTATTAAATCTTGAGTGAAAAATTGATTTATGCTAGCTTATTGCTGTGGTTTTGCTAGAATATGCCAAATAATGCGATTTTGAAGATTTGTAATACTTAGGGTTAGAATAATTTTTTAGTTTTATTTTTCAATAATCATTTATAGTTCAAAACAAGGGATGGCTAGTATTTTACATTTTACATTTTACTATATTTCTATAAATATTTACATAAAAAACAATGTTTCTATTTAAAATTTTCTTGATCTTTTTACTTGTTATTGTTGATTTTTTCAAATTAATCATATGAATTAATGTAATTAATGCGCACAGGGTTAATTCCGCATATGTTGAACGCTAAGCGTCCGAAGAACATCACTTCTTTAGAGGTGGTACCGGCACTGCCATAACATCAACGAAACGTCTAACTTCTTTATACACACTGTCACTGTCGTTGTCACTGTCATTGTCACACCCGTCAAGCCGGTTCTGCCTTGACTGAACATCTATTTATTTATTTTGTCTTTTTAAACATTAAACATCGACATTTAATAAGATACATTTTAAAAAGGAGCGCAGCTAGGACCCTTCCTTAAGCCTGGGTGGCCCATTAATGATTAGTTGACAATTTTGCCAACATTTATTATATTCACATAAAATCGTAAAATTTCCTTTAATTTCATATTGTTCCCGTTAGCTTTAACCATAATTTTTGAAGTCTGGTTTTTGGTCTAGTTGTTCTATTATCTAAATCCATTGGACCACGGTAACGAACTTTTTTGTCACATTCTCTCGCTCATTTTGATTATAATATTATTTTAGCATTTTTTATTTTATAATTTTATAGTTTATATTTAATCAAGATTTCGTTCACTTATATTTTATTTTAGTTTTTTTATTTCATTATTACTTCTAGTGTTTTTCAATGTTCTTTTTGAAAAATTAAAGTTTTAAGTTCTTTTCATTTTAATTTGGTACGTTTCTAACTCATATTGACAAACGCTTTAGTCTCGTTCGATGCAGTGTATTAAGATAAGAATAGGACCTGTGGTAAGCGATATAATGTATTTGCATATATGTATAAAAATACAATCCATTTGACTTAATTTTTTTTTAAGAAATAAAGTTTCATGAGCGCTTGAAATAAGTATTTTTTTTAAAATTATGATTTCATCATTTTAACGGATATATTTAAAATAAAGTTTTAAAAATTTTTAATGAGATGATATAATTAATACCGAATTCAAACGTGTTTGCCCTTGCCATCTTAACGTGAGCTTGTTTTTTTACTATTTTAGGTCTTTTGTTCCAAATAGGATTGGTTGGCCCGACATTTTTATTTTTAGTTTACCTACCTTAATATTCGTAGTGATGTTGTAAAAAATTTTATTCATCTGACAAAATTTTTTGATATATTTTATTTAATAAAAATTGCTTTTGTCTTTCTGATGTCTTGAGCTTTGCATATCATATTCACATGAGAATTTTTGTTGATCCTCTTTTAAATAATATCAAACCTTAATTATTTGCACTTTTAAAATCTTAAAAATATTTGACTTTTTGTATTTTTTTCCTTTTTAACTACCTTTTTTTCGCTAGCCGGCTTGTTTTAAATATTTAAAGGGTTTGTTTTTTTAATTTAGTGGCTGACAGCTTACAATTCGCATTCTTGAACAGCCACCGGTTCTTGACTAACATATGGATGCATGTTATTTTACGGTAATACACAAGGCTACTACCAAACATTAGGGTGTATTATGCAAAAATATTTATGTTTTGCATTTTTTTAAGTTTATTGGCGTTGTCATTCCAATAAAAGTAAATTATTATGTAAATTTTATTCTCATTCCGAAATGCTGTTATTATTAATTTTATTTATTCAATAAACGATTTTAATCTTCCGTCTGATTCAATCAGTTGTTTATATTTATATATAAAACAAATTTTGAAAACGATAGGTTTAAATTATCTATTGTTGTGACAGCAAGGCCACAGAATAGAGGAGTTCGGTAATTGTTTAATACGTAATTACAATTACTCAGTAAAAAAAAAACTTAATTTTGTAGATTTTTTATTGAATCTAAAATTGCAGCATTACATTGGTAGTTAATATAAATTGTATATTTTTAATAAAAATTCATTTTTCTGACAAATATTTTAGTCCGAGTGCGGGTTTGTATAGCTCATTCGTGTTGAATTCATGTCCTTCTTTCTATAAGCGTTTTACAGTGTTCCAAATAAAAAGTTCTTATTTTTGTAGATTATTTTGTTTTTAATTTTGTCTTGAATACCGCTTTCGGTCATTAAAAAATTTTGTTTTTAACTTATTGCTTGTTATTTCAACGTATATTAATGCAATTAGAATTAAATCAAATTGTAAATATTCAGTACGGATCGGTATAATTAATTTCTTGAAGCTTTTTATAAGAATTTATTACGCACATTTTTTATTTTATTAATTAGAGATTTGAGGTAGCTTCTAGTACAATAACAAGTTTGAATTAGGCCCCTTTCGCTTACTTGTTTTGAATTCGAAGTTTTGTCTGAATTCCACTTTCATGAAATTTGCGTTCATTATTAGTTATGTGCTGTGAATTTTGTTTTCAACTTTGTGGTTGTTATTTTATTATATTATAATATTTATAAATGATAATAATTGTTTATTTCTTAATTATTATTTAATTATATTTGGAAGATGTGTTCGGTGTTATATTTTTAATTGTATGATTATGATTGGTAGATTTTTGCCGTAAAAATGCTAGACTTCTATTATGACAATAAATGTTGTGTTTTATTAATTTTTGTAAAAATGAATAAATAAGTTAAAAATTGCATCAATTAATTATGGCGCCTTAGACCTTAGGCTATACATTTTTTTATGTAATTGTTAATAAGAGTTGAAGAGATCTCAAATAAATCTCCGCATAGTGATTTTAAGAAAAATTAAAATACTTAAAGATAAGATATGAATAGGTTGATGTCTTCTGGCAGATTGTTTATTATAGCAGGCCATTTTTTATCTTCGTGAATAAATAATTATAAATATAATATTTTAAAATATAAGGCTTCAATAATTTAATACGTAAATGTTCAAAGATTCATTTTATTTAAGACCCGTATTGGATTATTTATTTATACTTTTTTCTTTTTATTATACGTTTTGCAACATTAATATGTTAGGCAAAATTTATTTTTTTATTTACTTTTATTTTTATTATCTTAACAGAAAATTCAATATTATTCAACTAATATTGATAAATTGAGGAATGTTTATAAAATTAGAACCTCTATTTGACAAACAAAATAATAAGGAATAATTTAATTATAAAGCATTGAAAAATAAATGACAGCAAGTATAATAATTAATATTTTATAAAAATCTAGACTAACTTTTAATAATCGTATTTAATACAACATAAAGCAGAGTGATGAGGCGGGGTGTAAGGTCCAATTGCTGACGTAATTAAGAATTGCAGCAAGCGTTAAATCAAAAAAATATTAAAATGAATGAACGATTATTAAAATTCGAAAAAATAATTTAAAGAAATCATGAACTATTAAATTCTGCATAAGAAATTGAAAAAAAAATAAAACTAACCATCTGAAAACAAAAATAGTTGATTGCATGGGCGAGTATTTTAAATTTAAAGTGGTTGTCAAAATTAATACTATTAAACAATAAACAATTATTTTTTAAGGGTTACTCGTTTCCAAGCTTTATAAATTCATTTAAAAATTAATCGTCATTTAATAATCAGTTAGCATATCAATTCTAAAATAATTCAAGTATCTATAAATCGTGTAGCAAAATGAGCGCTTGAATTATTCTCATCATTTTATGAATTAATAGTATAGTTAATGAAAATTTTAATAAAATAATAATAATGAAGTTGTTAAGTTGTTGCTTGTTGATACGCATGTTATAAAATATCTATAAAGATTCTTATCAAAAAAATTATTTTAAAACAGTTACAGTAAAATTTATGCAAAAAATAAATTCTTAAACAGCATTAAATGAAAATTACCAAACAAATGTTATACCGGCACGAGGTCAAAGTTTTATTTATTATTAAATATTGAATTAACAAAAATTGTATTTATATAAGAATACGGCGTTCAAGTTCTATTTAAATAGCGAGAACGACCGATTTAATTAGCATTTGAATCAAGAAATAACTATATAGAATAATACTTATGGCACAAATTTGTTAATATTATGCATGGATAATCCGTCTTATATCCAAGAAAGATGCGAAAAAATAACAACGCCAATAAACTAAATAAATATTATATAAACGATAAATGGGAAACGCATATGAGAAAGATAAGATTAATAAAATCAGAAATTAAAAATATAAACTGAATTAAGGTTTAATTAATTGATGTGTATGGATTAAATTAAAAATTGTAATACAATTTGTTATAATCAAAAATATTTGGAAAAAATTTGAAAACTTCTAGCCATTTTAGTAAATAAAATGCAATTGAATTACAAATATAATCGACAAATTGTTAAAAAATATAAAAAGAATATAAAATACTTGGGTTAGAAGAGTTCATAAAATATAAAGTGCCAAAATGAATGGTAATGGTCAATTTGACGAATTGCACAGCGGGATCATTCTGTTAACGATTTAATGTATTTGTTGTAAAGCGTAAACTATTTACAACATAGATTTTCTCATACCTCTAAACCTATTTTAATAAACAGTGTTTTATGTATGGATTATAACCGATAAAAATAAATTGCGAATAACTATTTTTAATAAAATTTAATACAATAGTTATTTAAAATATAACAGCATATAAAATTACGATTTATTTATAAGAAAATTTAAAACCCCTTAAATTTAACACAAAAGTATGCGGATATGTAACTTCACAATAAAGTATGCGGATGTGTAACTTCACAATACATGAATAATCGCTAATTTGAACTATGTTTAAACTATCCGGATCAAATGAAATTAGGAATTGCTGTAGATGTTAAGCACGATTACCAACCTTTTATTTAAAAAGAAATATTTCGTCGATGATAAATTTAATAATCTTTTCTATAAATACACGAAATCAATTATAAAAGTATAGTAAAAAAACAAGGTCAAAATACCAAAGGTAGAGTAACATAATTTGCAATTGAACAAATAAATAATTAACAATTAAAAGCCATAATTAATTTGCCAAAGAATAAAAACAGACGCTTTTGCATAGAACATTAAAAAAAGTCAAAAAAAGGCAATTAGATAAAAAAACTTTGGCTCAAGCAAAGCTTTAAAAAAGTTACTATGATTCTTTATATTTATTTGAATATAACAATCATTATTGTTTTAACTAAACATTAAATAACATTGAATAAAATAACTAGTCGGCGCGCGGGCATGCATGGCGTGTGACCGGAATGCTGCTTGAATTTGCTAAATGAAATTCTTATTT